>JANRGW010040008.1:9926-39027 GCA_024733675.1 Psilopsiagon aymara
TTAAACAGGGGAAGTTTAGATTGGATATAAGGAGGAAGTTCTTTACTGTAAGGGTGGTGAGGCACTGGAATGGGTTGGCCAGGGAAGTTGTGAATGCTCCATCACTGGCAGTGCCCAAGGTCGGGTTGGACAGAGCCTTGGGTGGCATGGTTTAGTGGGAGGTGTCCCTGACCATGGCAGCGGGGTTGGAACTGGATGGTCTTAAGGTCCTTTCCAATCCTAACTATTCTATGATTCTATGTGGTAAAACATGTTTCTATTTTATCTATGTAATAGTGACACTGACCATTTGGAGTCTTGTTTTGCTGACAGTCTCTTGGCAGGCAGTAGCCAGCTGAGCTTGTCTTCCCAAGATCTCTAGAAGTGAAGTTTTTTTAATGGAGAGCAACTGTGTTTCATATTCATAAAAACTGTTCCAAAACCAGAAGCCACAATGTCTAAGGTTTTGATTTTGATTCCTCCTAGTAACAGATTTTGGTATTATACGCGTCATTATTTGCACCCAAAGTATCTGCATGGGATTAAAGAATGTCTTTTACATGGTCCCTATGTTCCAGAGTCACTAAGTGAGCCAACTGATCACCTGTGCTGAACTTGGTGACCTGTTCATGATCAACCATAGATTTCTTTTTAATAACAAAAAGAAGTAGCAAGAGGTTACTTTTGTTGAATTAGTTATATTTATAAATTAATTTTATTTTTATATTGAGCTCTACATTTAAAAGGTTCTGTATCACAGTTTGAACTCTCTTGAGCCTTCTGAGCTGGTAATGATAAAAGTAGATTACATGTGTTGTTTAGGGCAGAAAAGCGTCATAAACTTAACATTCAGATCATGAACTCAGTCAGCTATATCTATTAGACTCATGTCCTTGCTTGATTTGCTGAATCAGGATATGGTAGCATCTACAAGGTTACGATTTTTATAAGTCGCTGAAGATTGGTACAAAACCAAATGGACAACACAAGTAGTTGTATGGCCACTTTATATGGTATTCTGCTTTACAAGTCAGTGATGCAGTGCAACAGTGCACTGCTAGGCTGGCTGCTGCAGTGGATGAACACTTTCTATGCAAAACAGCTTACACCACTTCAAGATGAGCTTTCGCTTTCTAATTAGGATATACTGCCAGTTCCATGATAAATAAAAGGGCTCCAATTCGGTGAAGAGCCACCAGTTTGATTTGGGTTTTTTCTCCCTCAATGGTGGCATGGAAACAAAACCATTGTTTGCTTTTTGGTGACACCAACTATTCATTAGTAGTTGTGATGGTACATAATTTGCTAACCTAAATCTTTTTTGTATTCAGTTCTGGAAAGAAATTGCTGTGATGAAAAGAAAATTGAGTGCTGGAAAGTGTTTGGACAGTATTTGAAAAACATAAATGTTGGCAAATAAGGGGGTCCATTCATGAGCTATACATGAAGTGATTTTCTGTCTCGCTGTGGATTAGTGCAATCCAGAGAAGCTTTGTAAATTCCAATCAGAAAAGTCTTTGGGTAAAGCACACTTATTGTTCCAGTCCAGGAGGTGAATGTGGTAATGCTGGCAGATACCACTGATCCATTCTCTGTGCTTGGAGAAAATCCTGTATTGTTGCTAATGGTTATCGATTGCAGTTATTACTTCACATTAGGTGAGAGTGAGATGGATGCTGCTTTCTATTAGTGATGTAAGCTCGAGTGACAAGTCAAAGTAAAAGACTTGTCCAGATTACTTCAAGACAATAAACATGACGGCTTCTTATTGACAGCATGTTAAATATTAATTTCTCAATCTGTGACTTTGAAAGGCTTTGACATGTGTCAAGATTCTGACTCTTTAAAACCAGTCTTCCTCAGAAATTTCCTATAGACTGAAAGAGCAAATGTTGATTTGTATGACAAGCAAATCTAACTTTCAGTGTATTCCTTTAACATAAGGTGGGCTATTACTTGAAAATATATCGCTAGCTCAAAGCTTATTAATTGCCTTTAATTCATGCTAGGCAAATATTCCTAAAGGTACTGTACTAGCCAACAATACAGTGAAATGAGAACTGAACCAATGTTGTTGCTTTAAGAGTTGCTAAATGCTGTATTTGTTGTGAGAAGTGGAGCTTGTATAAAAACAAAAGGGAAGAAATAGAATCTGCACTTCTGAAGAAGGCAGTGCTATTCAGATAACCCTCTGAGAGGAAGAAAAGTATATTTTCTAAGATCTTCTGGTACTAAAACCCCTTTACTGCTGTTGAGAAAAATCTCTCTGACAGAGGATTTAGCTTCTGCTAATCCTTAAGGGACTTGTTTTGACAGAGTCTTTTTAGAAGATTTTCTCAGTAACTTCTGATTTGTTATAAAAGAGCAATTACTGGTTTATCCTCAAGCACCTTTTTGATGCTTGTTTGTTAATGAAGTTCACGTATGTACAGGAATGAGGAAGAAAAGCCAGTCAGAGTTGTTTATGGTGGAAAAGCAGGAATATTTGGATTTTTCTGGATCTCCAGTTCTTTTTCTAGCCCACAGGGTACTCAGAGTCTGGATTTCATTTTAGTGTGCTGTGTGGCCTGCTCAGCAGTTTGTGGAAACAGATCTTGTTTTCTCTTTACAGTAGAGTGTTTTTGTTGCGCTTTCTGAGCATAAAGACATTTGCTGATGTTCAGAATAACATCCACTATTGAATTTTAATCCATTTTCTAGTTATTTGCAAAGGTAACCAGAAAGTCCTGATTTTATAGTGGCAATGCTAGTTAAGGGGAATAAACCAGCTTTCTTGAAATGCCTGTTACTTGTTCCTTTTTTCTGAAGAACTCAAATATCCAAGTGTATGTCCCTTTCCAAAATCAAAGGTAGTACAGGGAATCCACAGAGAACAGCTTAGTTCTGTCAGCTTTCCCAGTTCTTATAGGCTCTGTGGTTATGCACATGTGCTCTGTTTACAGAAAAATTTAGAAAAATAGGGCTGTATTGCCAGCACTGTCCAGGTTTAGGTGTTATGCTGTTAGCTAAAAAGACCTTGGATCACATTCACATGATTTCCCATTGTTGTCCTGCCAAGCTGTCTCATCCCTGATCTAGAGGAGCTGTCTATGTAGTTGACACTGTAGTTAATTCATCTGTTGGCTTTGCTTCAGAAAACGAGTAACCAGCGTTAATAATTTTTTTCTTTAATCTGAATAAAACCGAAAATTAGAGAGCAGACTGGAGTGATGTGAGAACTATGTTCCAAGACATGTCTGGCCTCTAAGCCTTTTCGGTTTATTCCAGCTATTTGTTTTTAAACATTTTCCTTAACGATAATGAGTGTACTTAGTCTAAATCAACACAACTTGTGCTTGCTGCACAGGCTATCCAAACTATTTCAGTGGCAAGTCGTACTACTGGCTGTCGAGCGCAGTAACATGACGTGTGTATCCTGCCATAGTAGTAGAGTCATGCTGAAGAAGTCCGTACCTCCATCTAGTTAAGTTCCTCTAAAATTTAAGAAAAAGTCCCACCCAGTTTGGGGGCAGTTCAGAATGACTGTCATTAAATAACCCAGATCTCTCTCACAACTTGAATTTGTCAGTGGCTCAACAGATGATCACTGTAACAAATGCCGTCCTGTTTGAATTGCACTTCTGGAGAGCAAATAGTTCCGTTTCTTTTGGCAAAATATGTGGGTTAAATTTGCAACAAAATATGGTAACTTACTTATAATAAAGGTTCATTTCAGTGATAAAGGCCTCCTAACATAGCTATCTGTGATTGGAGAACCAATAAAAGAGCTATTCTGCCGTTACTGTTATTTTCATTCGGCTCTTTCTGCTTTTGGAGGCATAGTAGTTTCTGTTACTTAGAGTAACAAACCTAACAAGAGACAGCTTGCAGAGCCCATTCTGATGAAGTTGTCTAGAAATCTCTTGAGGAAATGAGCTTCTGTTAAAATACCAGGTATTTCTCACTTCTGGCAGCCTGGAAACATTCTGAAAAAAGTTGTTCCTGAGCTAGTATGGGAAATGACAGTGGTGAAGCTGGAACACAGATATGCAAATACCTACTTTGGAGTAAGAAGTGAAAAAGTAACTATGAAGAAAAAACAGCATTTTAGTATCTTCAGGAAGGATTATCTTAATCTTATGGGGATGTTAACAATTTCAAAGGAAAGGAGAAAAATAGCCTCTGTTTTTCTCCTCAGACATACTTGCTTTTAAAATGAAGAAAGCTACCTCACATAGAACCCTATTAAAAGTGCCATCAGGACATTAGGCTATACAGCAAATCTGTACTAGCTTATGATGGATGCTTTATGGCTTTTGCAATAACCCAGAATTTACCCCAAACACTTCACATTCAGAGCCTTGATACTGTATACAGTTCTTTCATTATAAATCTCTAGTACAGCAGTTGTGAAAGTCAGCCTTTCTGATTTCCCCCTCTGGGTACTAATTGCCACCTCTGTGCCATTATTGAAGTTTTTTTTCAACAATAATAACCAAATCAGAACAGACATTTGTTACTGCACAGAGGCGTTTCTTGAGTGGTTTAACAGTTGCTTGATAGTCCAGCCACCCATGGTGAGCAGCCGCAGGTATTTTGCTTTCATGATGACTTTCATGTTTTGCCAAAGTTTCCAAGAACTTAGCTTTCAGACTTTTCAACTGTATTTTAAAATCAGTTTTCCTTCTGTGTATGAGACAAAAACTCTTTGTAATGTGACCAATGCTTAGTGACGCTGTGAGTCCAACTGTAAGTTGTTCTCCTGTATAGATCTGTCCTGAGAATGAAACTTGACTTCCTGACTCCACAGGTTGGACTGTATTATCTGTTTGCCATGCTGAATGTAAAGGAAGTGATCCTCATGAACTTAGGGAGATGCTTATAGTTTTGCCTTACGTTCTTCTGACTACAAGAGTTGGCTCCCATGGGTTTATAGGCGTCTGCTCCCTCCTTCTCCTCCCAGTGCTCTAGTGCCTGATTATGGTCAGACATATTATCCTGGACTCTGTAAAGAGCTGAATGAGAAGAAGAGCTTTTGCTCTGTGATTTCTTGGACCTTGACCATGTTTCGTTTACTTCAGTGCACAAAGTTTATTTTCAGAGTCCTTTTTTTTTTCCTTAGTGCTTTTGCTTTTGGTTTTCATGGTGTTCATCAGGCTATTAACAAGTGCAGTTGAGGAGGTGTTCACTCCTTCTTACACTTGTTATTCCTGAAAGTATGTATCCTGAGAGAGTTGCGATGCAGAGTTAGGTTTGAACTTGCAGGTCTCCCACACTGCAAATGAATGGGTTGTCAGCAAGTCACAGGTACTCACAGCGCAATGGTGAAAAACAGTGCGAGTCTTGAGGATTCTGATGGCATTTCTAGTACTCTAATTGATTGAAAGCAGGCTGTTGGTCAGTTACCTCTTGAGTATTCTTCACTAGATATGAGTTTAGCAGACTTACTATCTGTCAAAATACTGTTTCTTACTGCTATTACTACTGTATGCTAATTTTAGTTATATGTAAAGCCTAAAATGTACTGCTACCTTTTAATACTTCTCACAGCAGAATATGTCTATACTTCACTATGTATTCCCACAGTTATTTAGTTAGAAGAATCTTTTTCTTCATGGGAAAAAATGAACAAAAATGCTGACTTGTTTGCCACATCAAGTACTCTTGGTTAATTATATTCAGACAAAGAATAAAGAAGTTCTGTTTCTACTCACAAATTTTAAATGTGTCCATCGCCCTGGTAATAAGTGCAAGGAATGAGTTCCTCAAAGTTAAAAAGTATAAATATCATTTTATGGAGCCACGGTTAAACACATGCTGTCTTTATAATAGTTGCCTATCTAGTCATAATGCTGAGCTTTTTAAAAGCCTGCTTTCATATACCATTCTCTTCTGTAAAGTCATTGTTAGAGGCTCGGGTATTTTTATTCTTTGGACAGAACTACTGTAGGATACCAATGTGTCAGGAACGCATCTTTTTTATTAATTTAAGAAGAAATATTTGTCTATGTTTTGAGAGGGCCTCAAATATCCAGTCATCGGACATGAAATGGTTAAGTGTTAATGTCTTGTGAATTTAAAGAACAAAAGGAGAAATATGATTTAGCTAACAATTCTGTGTCGTTCATAGCTTCTATCGGAAATGGCAGAATCTGTCCTTAATCTCTAATGGAACAGAGAGTTCATTTTGTAGACGTAAGATTACATGGGAGCAAGGAAAAAGCTTGGAGACAAACGATAATGTTACATTTGTTCAGAGATCACTTCTCACTTTACAAACAGTTACTTTTCAGTTCCTTGAGTCAGTCCATAAGCTATTAATTACACAGGACATAGAAGGCCTCACAACATTGAACAGAGATTGTATTAGCTCTATTGGGAAAGTAATGGAGGTTGAGGGGAAAGTCTTCAGTGACAGAACACACTGCATGTTGGTATCTTGCACAAGATTGTCTTTTTTACCTTGTTCTGCTGAAGAATCTTATCTAGGTGAAAAAAAGGTAGGGGAATTGTAAAACGTCTTTGTGAGGTGTAGGTGATAAATGGTATTGGGCATGGTTTGGGTGGCTTTGCTCTCTTAAAGAAAGTAGTGTTCACAAAGCATTTAATATATCACGTATATCTAGCCTTCAAGTACTATGGACTTTTTGTATTTTGAAGTGAATAATAGCTACAACTTGCTAGGGCAGCAGTTCAGTGCAGGTCATGTATTTAGAGCGCATTGCACTTGAGAGCTGAACTCAAAAGCTTAGCAGCAGACTTCCTGAAATCTGCTTGAGTGGCCTTGAACAATACTGAATCAAAACTCAGAGCTCTTAGTCTCAAAAAACTTTCTTACTGTACAAGAGGTCTGTATGCTTCTGAAAATAGAACGAAGCCAAAACCCTCAAGGTATTTATTGAATTGCCAGACATCCCAACCTGTTCCATCCCTACAAGTTACTGCTCCTGGGAGCATCTTTAGGAGGATCCTCAGTATTTCAGCAGCTATGGCATTGTATCCAATGTTTTCTGGAAAAGTCATTCAAAATATACAACCATGAAGGAATATTTACTTCTATAGGTAAATTATTATAAATTCTACTCATGGAACATTGAAGATCTGGAACTGCTCTGTAGTTCTTTATCCATTCGTTTCATTTTTGAAGTATCAGTTCATGGCAGTGTCCCAGGCTTCTACCTTTGCTTTGCCTAATATAATTTGAATTGCAGGAAATGTCTAGTCTCGTATTTTTTATTATAGTTTCAGGATTGAAATGAGTGTCTACATGCTTATCATGTCCCTTGTCTAATCACATAATTACCTTGATCTGATTTTGAAGGTGGCTAAGTGCAGTGGGAGAGAAGATTTCAGAGTGCATACTGCTAGTTCTGAGGACAGTGTAAAATGCTTAGTGTTTGCTCATGGGCCTGTATGACTGCAGTTAGCTTTCAGAATGTAAAATTATGCAGCAGGAATAAAGTGTGGTTAGTAAAGGTAACTAATTTAGAAGAGAAGTCAACAGAAATGTTGCGTTCCTGTTCAACATTCTGGTCATGTAGCTGTACCTGCCTTTTTGTGGTGGTAGCCCTGAAAATTGGGAGCAAAACCCAAGAAAACCGAAGCAAAACCTAATCATATTCAAGCTTGCTTTGTCAGTATCATATATTCTATGCACTTTAAATAGTAACAACAAATACATTACCTTGATGATTAATACAGTGTTCTCAGACTTAGTGTTTCATTTTATCATTGCTAAAGGCTGTATCTGAGTAGATTTTATAAGAAAAAGTAATTTCATGGTAGGTCAGGGTAAAAATATGTTTCTCCCTGCACAAATAAGAAACACTTTTTTAAAGGATAGAAATAATTTACTTAAAAAGTTATGAACCAAAACAAAGAATAAGTTGATGTTCACTGATTATTTGAAAATAAACCCCATGAGAGTCTGTTACTATTGTAATTTGTGGAGCATAGTTGAAATCCTGTGTTTGGTTATGTCTAGACTGACTGCCTCAACCCTTCTGAGCCCCGCAGTCTTCTGCCTGAGATAAAATGCAGTGCACGGTCTTGGTGCATTTCAAAAGTGCTGTTCCAAGGGGCTGAATTTTATAAAATAGTGATAAAACTTGGCCTACTTAAATTAAAGGTGTATTTCCTATTTTTCTTAAGCAGTGACCTGAGTTCAAGAGGGTATATGATGAATATAAAATCGTTGCAAAGCTCAAGTATGACTTCAGCTTTTCTAGTACTTCTGTCATCTTACCTGCTATAGCTGAGGGAATACTGAATGTTGTATTGGTTGACCCCATAGAAAACAGGTTTAATACAGTTACAGAATGTACGTTTGTCATATGGATGGTAACAAATACAAGTGTTTATCTTAGTATTAGCTGATTTCGTTAAAATAGGAGCTTTATAGGCCACTGGTAGCAAACACTGAGTACTGCTCATTAAGTAAAATTTAACTTGGGAGGGTTATTTCATTTGGCAAATTAATCACAGCAGCACAGGCAGCATGCTGTTACACTATTTGACATTACTGTGAAGTGGTGTGCTGCTGACGTTGGGCTGGCTGGCTTTTTCACTGCAAGCAGTAAGGAAAAGATGAGCCATCAGAAGTCTTGCTCTGTTGTAATGTGAAGTGATTAAATATTGCCCGCTGGTTGTTAGTTTCCTGGCTAAATAAGTATGCTGGGCTCATTTCTTTTTTCTCCTTAACTAGCCATACATCCATTTCCACCTTCCTGAAACCTTTTACAGGTCCAGGGACAAATAAATCACTTGTAGTGTATTCCCAGGACAGTCTCAACTGAAAAAAGGATATCAACATGAAGGACAATTGCAGTGTTGAGCTGTCATCCAGTCCCCACAGGTACCATGAAAAATTACAGCCAATAAAATAACATTTTTCAAAATGTGACACTACTCTTAAATTTATCTTCTGCAATAAATGGGTTCTAGAGAGAATTTCTATCCAGTTGAGTACAAACTATTCTTCAGGCACTCAATAACAGATTGTAGCTGAATTGTATTATTAATTTGTAATAGAGTAAATGTTTTGCTTCAACAGTCACTTTCAGGGGCTCAGACAGTAATTTTCTCTGCTTTTTTATCATCTTAAAGGTATTGCTTATAATAATAATAAAAATTAAGTTCAGGATTGAGCTAAAGATGTCCAAAACCATGAAATCTGCTGTTAAAACAGAAATAGAAGTCTTAATTCAGCCTGTTCTGCTTTAGTGAATGATCAGTGTATGCAAATCTCCCACTGTCTCTCATTGTTCATTAGAGGACCACAGTACTTAAAAAACTTCGTGTGATTTTGAATACCAGCCTAATGATTAAGAGATAAGTTCACCTTTACCCCAGTTTTCTAGAAATTGAGCATGATATCAACATAGACCTAATGTGAGTTTCTGTGGTGTTGCTTTAAACTGGTTCAAAACAAGTGCAAACGAAGTTTGTATCTGGAGTTCATAGAATCTGAACGTGACTGTTATTTATACACTATTTATGCATAATGTATCTCCTGACAATGTGAACTAAGACTGTTCTGTATGGATCTACTGTATAAATGTGTTGATAACAGCTAGGGAGATGTTGTTGCCCTCCTATACATTGTCAGTTGTTAATACCTTTTTCTTTTGGACTCAGTTACAATCTTATGCAAAAGTCACCTGCTAAAGATGTTTTTTGAACAGGTTTTTTGAAAGAAACTGATGACTGCTGTGCTAGTGATACAGCCCTTCGTAGCAAGGATGTTCCACCATTTTTTACTGTGGACATTATTAACAGAGCCAGTCACCATAGCTCTTGATACGTTACTTTGCCAGGGTTACTGCTGCCAAGTGCCCAATTCTTAATAGCAGAAATGGACAGAAATTGGCAGAGAAGAAATTTCTGAATCCTACTGTGTAGCTTAAGATCTGCATGTAATGCAATAGCTAGCTCTCTATCTTGTGTAGTACGTTTGAGTCACGAGGAAACACGTTGATGTTACTGGTGTGCTACTAAGTTCATACGTGAACTGCTGCACTTTAGGTAAGACAGTTCTAACTACTAAATACGTGCTGATGGTAACCCTTTACGGCTAATCTCTCATTCACTGGTGAGAGGCAATAATAACCGAAACAAAGCGTAGAAGAAGAGCATATCCTGAAATAATGAGATGTGATGTCTTGCTGAGCTCTAGAATGCACTGCAGAGTTCAGCAAAATGGGAATATACCTTGGAATAGTTAATGTCTACAAACCAAGCAGTTTGAGCTCCAGCACAGAAAAAAGCATTTACAGCATTTTAGAAGCGTACAAGTATTGTCAGTTGTTTTAAGGAATCTGGAGATACTTTCTGTCTCTTTTCCCTGCTCCCATCTTTCATCTGTAGTTCGTTTCTTGATTTCTTTTTTTCCCCCCACTCACAGCAGGAAATGCAGTGGTTGGGTTTGTTTGTTGCTGGGGTTATGGGGGGGGGATTTTTTTAAGACATATTTTCATAGCCATTCTTATTTTTTTGGACATATAAACTAGCTATGCTGGTGTTATTAAGGAGACGTGACACATTGCTTGAACAGTTCAGAGTTTTTCCTTATGTGGTACTCCAAATCTTCACCCATTTCTAAAGTTAATAATGTAAGGGGGTCTTATGATAATAGACTTTTATTGTGATCAATAAAATATAATCAGTAAAAACTGATTGTAGGACACTAACACGTCTCTTGTCCCTGACAAGTAAAGCCATTCATCCAAAATTCACAGAGTTTGAAGCTTTGAGATCAGATGTGCTTTGAACTGTAGGGAACTCTTGTGTTGTATTTCTTGGGAGTTTGGCGCAGGGCTGTGCAGAGGTAACATGCGTGTGCACTCAGGAATGTGCCAGAGAAGTCTAGGAAGGACGTGTTTTGCAACATTTTGGAATGAAGGGCAGTTTCAATATTTGTGCTACCAATGTTGTCAGAGGGAGGTTTTTATTTAGTTCTGTGCAATTGGTTACAAATAACTGAAGTAAAAGGAATTGGTGCAAATGGTGATGACTTTTTGCAGGACTCTTACGTCAGGGCCCTTTGAATTTCTCACTTACTGGATTATGTGGATCATCATTTCTTCACACAATCTAATTTACATAGGCAAACACAGGAGTTCACGCTTAACAAATCTCAGACAATTTGGAAGGCAGATTAATAGCATTGAAGCAGATCATCGCAATGTGGTGAAATATAGAAATGTAAGAAGCGGGGAAAACAAAAAAAAAGCTTTTGTTTGTTTCTGTTCATAGGAAGAAGTAAAAAAAGATACCCCAATGGTTATTTATGGCCAGGACTTCATTGCATGTTACAATGTATTGTTTCAAACCTGCCCCCATATGCATGAGAACGATTCCTTTTGGAATTACCATCAGTTTATTTCTAAGTGATATCCATCCCAATTCTGCTTTAAAGTGCAAGTTCGTATTACTGTAGATGTCATCACATTTCAGCCTATTGTACCGCACAGAATTGTTAGTCGGACTAAGTCATTTGGTTTATGTTTCCCAAGCTGTATTCAGGCGACAGCATCTGTTTTCTATTTGGCCCAACTGCTATATATTTTCATGCTGAAATGATGCAACTGTTTCTATCAGAAATAAATAACAATAGCACAAAGCAAATGCAATATTACATGTCAGTACTGTGTCACAGTGAAGTGCCTGTCAGAATTGAAAGTCATGCTCATTTCCTTACCTTTGAAAATATTGTAGCAGAATGTTGATCAATGTGGTACAGATGCAATCTAACAGAGTAACGCAATTTTTGTGAAGGTCCAAGGTTTTACCCTAGCACCCATTTTGCTGAATAGGCATGGTTTCACTTGAATGTTATGTTACCATATGTGCAGGATTTAGAAGGAATACTATTCTTTTCTTCACACCTGCGGTGGATTAAGGTTGTGGTGTGGACAAAGTATCCTCTCAGCAGTTTTAGTGGAGAAACACACTACAGATGTAAACTGATCAGAAGTTCTGTGGCAAATGCTTCATAAGTGTACACTTCACCTGGAAGAAAAATGAGATTTCCTTTAGTCTTTTATATTAAAAATCTCTTAAGTAATTTGCAAGATGTGAGCATGCCCAAAACACTTACTACAGGTAAGCTGATGTGCAGGGGTGTGTTTGTCAGGACCCTTCATTCCCAGCCAAAGTGCCAACTCATTAAATACCATCAATAAGTTTATTGGTGGTAGAGATCTTCATTCCCCTCGATGGCTGAAAGATAGGACAGAAATGAAAGCTAGTTCGGGATTCTGCAGTTCAATGCATCTGGATGAAAGCCAAATCATGCCGTGCATTTCTTGTAATGCTATCAAGAATCTGAACATAATGTTATTGTCACTTATTTCAGGCAGTGTTACTTTGTGTGTGATGAAAATATTCCGGAGGACTCTCGTTGAGGAGTAAGAGGCATGTTGAGTTTACAAGGCAAGTATTAAGTGGATAAACTGTGAGGGAACCCAGGTTATTGTTGAACAGAATAGACTGCTTAGAAGCTTTGGAAATTCTTTCGCAAAAATTGTTCCTGTGGAGTGCTTGAGTGGAAGGGTGTTGGGGTGTGTGTTTGAAGGGTCTTTGAAATGCCTTCAAGTTTTGTTGCAGCCAGTCTTCAGAAGAGAAGAGCATGCCAACAAAACTGATTTCAACTGTAGTGGGGGTTTTTTTTGCCATGAAAAAGACACTGTTTATAGAAGAAACTTCTCCATTAAGAGTTTGGTTGTTACTGAATTGGAAATAAACAATGAGGGAAAGCAAAAGAAATACCACCAAGGACTAGTGACTGTCCTTGTACCTGTACCCTAAGCACAAATCGTTCAGCTCTAGTGAGAAGTGCTATCAATTTCTGCAAGCTGGGAAACAAAACAGCCTGACTTACAGTTCAAGTGGGCTGCTGTGGTGAGCTTAAGCAGAGTTCAGATCCTCTAAGGATGTGAGGAACCACAGTGGCTGGTGATTTATCTTTTTTTTTCCTATGACATTATTGTGAAAATTTCTGGTAAGAGGCTGCACATAAGGTAAATTTTCTGAATTTTCCTTTGCAGCCATTTTGTGATACAAATATCTATGCATGTGTTAAACGCAGTTACTGTGCATGAGCAATAACCATGGGCTTTGGGGAGCTGCTCTTTATCTTCTCAGACAACATGAAAGGAGAAAGAAGAGTTCATAAAGCATTGGTTTTTTGCTTTGATACAACTTGCTCCAGGGAGCAGGGAGGAATGTGAAAAACAGGTGTCTTGCAGATTTCACCAGACATTCTCATTATATTCTCTTGGCTCAATAGATAAGTTCCAGATACCTGTAAAGCCTAACTCTGTTCAGCTGTGATCTAGCTCAGAAAGACAATTGCCCTGAATAAGACAATATTCTATGCAGAAGGAGTCTGAACACAGTAGTATGAAATGATATTTGGAAATGTTGGTTTTCTCCTTGTGTTGGAAGGGTTAAATATTCCAGTCCTGAGTAGCTTTTTATTTAATAGTTTGTTATATTTGTGACCCATTCTTCATGAGGGAAGAAAAATAGCTGCAATCTATTGAGGAAACTTGTGATTGTAGTTTGATGGGGTTTTTTTAAGCTGCACTTTGTAAAAGTAAAGTATTAGACAGGTTTTTCGTGCATGGCATAATGGGAATGGGAGTAATGGAGGAGAAGATAGGCTCCTTTGAAAGAAAAAAAAAAAGGCTTTATCTGGGAATTGCTTTCTATTTGAATCTTAGAGTTCCTTAAATCCTTGAATAGAGTTCTTTCAATCTTTTTATTACACCATAGACTAAACTGTATCTGTATGAAGCATACAATCCATGTACACCACAGGGAAAGAGAGGCAACTGGAAATAAATAAGTAGCAGAAATGTCAGTTTATTGCCAGCCCATCAGTACAAAGGGTATTTTGAGTTCTGGTTTGGGTTGAAAAAATCTGCCTTCACTATGAGGCTAGAATTTGTTTCTCCCATCCGAACTGAGTAATATATAGTGCAATTATTCTTGTGTTTATTGTGTTTTTACTGCAAGTATGGAATGCCTAAGGATTTCACAAGAATGTTGTTTCAGCACAGATCCAGTTGGTATCTTGGCCAACCAGTATGTGAAACTGAGTCATGTCTGCAACCCTGTGGATATTGTAAACCACAGAGCATGAAGCCTGTGTCAAGTAGGACTCTCCCTATAAAATAGCGTGGTTCCTTGACGTCTGCAGTTCGGAACACAGTAAACCACTTATTGGCAATGTGCTGCTGAGGAGGGGTATGTTTTACGCTTCCAGTCACACCTGGTGCCTGATGCAGCAGTTGTTCCCCATTTAACAGCTGTAAAGAAATGCTGCCCGTACCAAAAATTCTACCATGTCTATTTGCCAAGTAAAACACCAGTACCCAGCAACATGCTATTGAATAACATGCTACCGCATGCAGTGGAATAAAACAATGAGTCAGTGCTGCCAGAGTATTTACTGTGTTATTTTTAGTATTCGATTTTGTCCATCTTTGTCAAAATGTATTTTAATTTGGTCATTTGAAGGAGTTTATCAGACTGCGCTTCTGGTTAGTCGGGTGGTTTAGTGGGAGGTGTCCCTGCCCATGGCAGGGGGGTTGGAACTAAGATGATCTTAAAGTCCTTTCTAACCCTAACTATTCTATGCTTCTGTGATTGTATGTTTCACTTCAGAAGCTACTGCATCACTGATTTTGGGTGTTATGCATTAAGCATCTATTTAATAGTACTGTTATATGATCCATTAATTACTTTTGGGAGAAAGTGTTTGTGGGTGTGAGAAGTATGTGGGTGCTTCTATGTGTGAGGTCAAGATTGCTACTGAGATTACTTACATTTATTGCATATGGATGTCATGTATGCAAAGTTGAATTGTGGGGGTGTGTGACAGTTAAAAATCTGTCTGCTTTCGGAGGCTGATAGCTGCACTCAGCAAAAAACACCAGTTTCTGATTTTCTTTATTTGGGACTTAGATTAACTCCGGAATTCTGACATACCTCAGGAAAGTGATGGTTTTGCTCATGTAATACTCAGAGCTTTGCATGTTTTCTGTAAATCAGCTCAAAATCATTAAAAGCTTAACTCCGGTTCATTTAGGTTGGTGAGTATCTGTGACTTCAGGTTCTTGATGATGCATACAAGCAAGAAAAGTAGTGTAGGTAGTTACAGATGCCATAGAGTATCACTAAATTCCAGGCTTTTGTTCAATTAATTGTCATTCTGTACTTGTAACACAACTTTATAATGTGCATCGCATGCTTGGTTCTTATTAGGGCTTTATAGAAAGGGGAGATTTGGAGCTTACCATAGGTAAAGAACCAGAGTCTAACAGATTGATTCACATTGAAAACACACATTCATCTCCTGAAACTGAAATACTGCAGAGGCATCTGCAGATCATAACGCACTGCCAACAAGACTCCATCTCAATACTAACAGTCAGAGAAATGTCTTACCAGGCTCCCTTTTCTTCTGTTAGTTACTTCAAATGTGATTTTCATTTTCTTTATATTCATTATTGCAGAGCACCTGGTGTAAATCTTACAGGGAAATTGTTGTGGCTGGTGGAAACTCATCCAATTAGACTGTAGTTGTTTGTTGAAAATGTCTCATTTTATATTATGTGACTTTGCTTTATGGAAACCAAAGAAACTCAAGTGGAAAGGTTGGAGTAATGCCATATTTTAAGATTACTGATTTTACATTGAACGTGCCTAGATCACTTTGAGTACCAGGTCTGCAGTAAGTTCTGCACGTGGCTGAAAGCACCTGACCTTTAGAGGTGCAGCTAATGACCAAGGTTGTGGTATAGTGACCTTTTGATCTGAAGTGGGTCACAGTTGTTCGTTCTTGGTGATATGATTTGGGCTTTTCTGTGCTTTGCCATGGTTGTTGTTTTGGGTTTGGGGGTTCTTTTTAAATGGAAATAGTATATTTTGGAAATCACTTTCGCTCCCAACTTCAGTTACTGTGTTAGTAATGTAAAAATGTTTGAGGGCATTGATGCCATAAATGAGCTTGCTTCCAGGGTGGCTGCAGACCTTTATATCTGCCCTTGACTCAGGCATATGGAAATAAGTACTTTTTTGATATGTTTTATCATAAGCGGTTACTGGGACAAAAAAGCCCCTGTTGTGGTGCCACTCTTTTGCTTTTTCTCAGATCTAGACTCAAATGAAGGGCAGATTGATTTTATTATCAGATATGTTGTCTATTCAAATTATCATTTGCTTTTGCCTTTTTGAGGTTTTAGCTTTTTTTTCCTGTTTTCTGGATTCTGTTGTACTTTGAATTTTGGAACTCACAGACTGCGCAGTACTCATCCTTTGTTACTTTGCACAACTCCCTGCTCCACTCTCCCCACTGCCCCAAGGCAGGCATATAGATAAATACATGTAGTAAGGGAAATAATGAATAGGAGGTAACTGATTTTTAAAAATGCTTTTTCATGCTTTGTGGAAAAAATAATGACCAGATCTTTAAAAGGATGACATAGAATTGCAAATCTGACCATGTGTAGTATGGCTGGGGAAGGGAATTTTCCTCTGAGGCATTTGATGCAGACCTCTGTAACATGTGTATTATGACCTGCAAATCTCCACCATGACAGAAAAGAGGCTGACCTGAGCTGTAAAAGTGTGGAGCAGGCAATGAGGATTTATCATGGCCCTTCAGATGCCAGCATTGAAAAAGTTTACATTTGAACACTGATGGGTATTTCAGATAAGTCAGTATACTATATTCTAGAAGCCCCTGTGTTACTGGAGCTAGATCTGATTAAGCCTTGAAAACTGGTAAATGAAAGCATTGTACATTTCAAGCTTTGATTTGTTTGTCTGGATATACTTCTGCAAAACTGTTTTGCAAAACGCTAGAACTGTGTTCTGTAGCAGAACTGGAAGCTCCCTTACAGTTTTGGTGCAGGCACACTATAAATGGCAAAGAGAGATTACTGATCTGTGTTACAGATTGTTTGCTGGCGTAGCTTTGCCACCAAACCCGTCTGGGATAAACCCCATTTACACAACAAAAAAAGTGCTTTCGATGATGCAGCTTCTGTCAGTTCCCTGATTACAGTAAGCTACAGCAGTGAAAACACGGTGCTGTAACTGCTTCTGTGCTCCAATTTTTGTTGGTATAATACAACTGCAAAATAAAAAGGAAAAAAATCATCACACCTCTAACCATCAGTGCTGTATGGGCAAAAGTTTCTCCGGTAGGCCTGGTGGACTCATTCAGGAATACATGTAATGGAAATCTCACACTATTGCTCATTCTTCAGCTCTTTCAACCTAAACTAAATAACATGAAAGTTATAATAATAACAACTTATAAATAAGCAGAGTCCTCCAATCAGTTGCACAGTCCTGCAGCATTAAACTCATGTTGTTTTGTTTTGGAAGACACTCTTGGGGTGCCAGGCAAAGAACCCTTCTTTTTTCCCCTGCTACTTGCCAGCTACATCATGTGCTAGAAATCTGGTGGAAACAGCCAAGCTTTCAAAGGATGTTATTCAAAAAAAAAAACGTTTATCTGACCATGTTGTTATCAGTTTCATTATGACATTTGGTTTGTGGTTTTAGGGTCTCATACCAAAAAGCGAGTAAAGGAGCTTTGCCTTTTTTCCTATATTCAGGTTCAGTAGCAGCAAAATCTGTTGTCACACTCAGAAATTTCCTCAAAGACCAAAAATAGAATTAAAATTTAAAAAAAAAAAAAAGGAATGAAAAACAGCAGTAGAAAAATTAGAAGTGAACATTCCTTGTGACTAACGTAAGCAATAAACATTTTAAACTCAATTTTAAGTATTCCTTTGTTTTTACCAAAGGAATGCCTATCCTTTGGTTTAGTATCCTGACGAGTTGGAGTTGGAAGCACCTTGTGCTTGTGCCTCTTTATGTGTATTTTGGCATTTCAGGGGAAGCGTAGAAAAGTTTAAACCTAACCCCCTCGCTTCGTCTTGGTGCAGTTTACGTCCCAGGATGATGCTGATATTGTTATCACAAGTTGCTTAGGTTATAATGGAGATTAAATTGTGACAATGTGTGAAATTTAGACAATGTGTGAGATTTAGACGGCTCAAAAGGCTTGGGTAGGAATTGGAAATGCTGCTGCTTTCTCCTGGATCCAAATAATCCTCACAGTGATGTGCAGCTCTTACACTAACAGTCTGAAGAAGCATTCTGGTACTCCTATCAGACTAGCCCTGCCTAAAAGGCACTGAAGCCGCATCACTGAAGGTAAGCACAAACTCAGCTCAATCATTTTCAGAATGCTCTTGTCTCTCATATTAATTCCTACAATGCCACCAGGAAGTTTTGTGAGGTAATGATGTAACATTTGAACTCAGTTCTTCTCCTCTGTGTTTTCTTCTGCTGTGTAAAAACCTAAAGATGCAGTGGTTATCAAACATTGTGATCAGTAAATAATCACACAGTTACACTGAAGCAATTTGTCTTGTGATTTTTCCAGTACTTTTTGATGGTAGCAAACAAACTGGGAGGCAGGCAGATAGCTGGAAGAGTGGGCTGTGCCATTTTAATTTTGTAAGTATTTATTTGATTCTTAAATGTATTCATAGAGCTGAGCGAAGTCCTTTTGTCAAATCTGATTTTACCAGAACGTGTTTTTCACTCTGTCACAGTGAAAAATGAAAGTTAACGTTTCTTTTTGAAGACGGCAGTATTACAAAGGCTGTGACTGGGATCTGTTCACTAAGGATGAATTAAAGGATCTAGAGCTTGGCGAGAAATGTTTTTAATTATGAGGATGACAAGCAGAGGATCTAAGTTAAGGTAGAGCTCAAACGCTCCAAGGTCACATTTTATGGAGTATAGTTTCAAGTATCCATTTCTGTTAACCTTTGGTCTTTTGGACTCTTTCATGTAATCTTTGAGAACTTTTAAAGAGCAATGGGAAAGAATAAAACTTAAATAAAAATTTAAGTTTTTAAAAAAGTTTTAAGAATTTAAGTTCTTTTAAAAATTAGGATTTCTAATGTGTTTGAAATATTTAAATATAGATTTGGATTTTGAAATGTTTTTATGTGAGGAGGTGAGAATATGAAGCTTACTATGTGCTAAGATAGCATTGAAAAATAATCAGCAATCATAAAGCATATCAAGTTTTCCTACCTGAAACTAATAATGCCAACCTTCTCCTTCAAATCTTGGCAGAAAATGTCTAAAGGTAGTGGGGGAATTGATGAGCTTTTCTTCTGAGTCTTCCTGCCAGAGAAGAAACAGAAATGCTTTCACCTGTCTCCTGCTGTTCTTTAGACTGCCAGCAGCTCCTCAAGTTATTCTGCATTTAAGGCAGAAGCCAAGCCATAAAAGCTGCTGGCTATTTTTTGTTACGCATATCTCACATATGCACGTGGATGGGTTTTGTTTCTTTCCCCCTCTCAGTCTTTGTACTTTTTCAAACACAAAACCACCAACAGTAGGTTGTTAGGTTTCTTTTAGTACTATAGTATAGCACTAGGAACCAAACTCAAAAACCTATGTAGGGTGGAGAAACGAGTAAACTTCATCAAAGATTGAAATGGGCTTTGCAGTGCCAGAGACACACAAATTAGCAACTTTTTCCTTCACTGTCTGCAAAGATTAAGATCAGTAATGAATCACTTCACTTTTGGTAAGCTTCTTTCCTCCCCTATTAATTAGGGGTATTAATCCTTCTTTGTTTTTCTTTGAATTTTTGGCACTGGTGCAAGTTCTGGTTGGGTGGGTTCAGGCTTTTTTGGGAGGAGAGGTGTTTGGATCAGGTGACACCATAAAGAAATTTTTCTTTGGACATAGAAAATGAAACAAGAGAAATGTAAGCACCACCTGTCTTTTGCATGTAAGAATTGGTTCTAATTATTCTTACTGCACAGATTGGATAATTTTCTGAAGTAATCAATCTTGCATTCTTCTTAGATGATGGATTGCATGTTTTGTTTTATGCTTGTTTGCTGCCTGGCACTATGGATACAAGTACTAATCAGCTGTAAACAATTTACAAATGGAACAATGTTGCACATTTAAGAAAGTGCCTGAAAGGGATGAAAGTCAACCTGCTTTTAATTCAGTACAGTAAAGTGCCTTCTGAAATGTCTGTCTTGATACTGTACACTAGCCCGCTCTGAAGAGGGAGTCTGTCATGGTTAACCCTGCCAGAACTGTGGGCTGCTGACAAGGAGAACATGTTGCAGTGGCAACTCTGCCATCTAGCAAGAATAAAATATGCTTACTTTTTGTCCTCACAGTTGGCTTTATGCCTGTGTCTTGAACAGCTTTTCTTAATCTGTGGAGAAGTCTTGTTGCTTACTCAGAATTTCTAATGAAAATTTGTGACTGTTTCCATTGGGGTAAGTAGATCATGGCAGTGAGTAAGGATTTCTTTGACCTGTTTGTTCATAAAGCGATTGAGAAGTCCCTAAACTTCTGAAGTACTCTAGTGCCATATCTGCTGTGAGACTGAGCTCTGGGCAATACGCTTCCAGCCACACTAATTCCATATACTATCCAGCGCATACTGAGAATGAGGGAAGCTAACTGCCCTTTCTTTCTGTCCCCATTGCTCTTAAATATTTTGGCTCTAAATCTATTTAGTAACTTACTGGTTCAGTTGTAACTGCGGGATTCAGCAATGCGTGTTTGAAAGTTTGGGCTTTGTTCTCAAGGTATTAATATAAATCAAAACACCTTCCATAAATTCAAAGACACATTCCAGACTTTTCAGACTATGAAAGATTCCTGAATTTGACCTACATGGGATTTTTTTAGTAACTGTTTCTTTAACTAGGCTTCTTAGAAGTATTCTTAATGAAGATTAATGTCTAGAAAAGTTATTCTTATAGTGGGATAATTGAGCACACTTGATTTGTTATCACAATTGAAATTGTAATTTAATACATTCAGGATCAAATGTGCTTTGCTTTTGTGGCTGTTTACTATAGCTAGCTGAGACTGGTCGGCACCTGAAGATGCAGAAAGGCCATTGCAGGTGTGGCTCCTGCAGAGCTGTGTTGGGGTTTTTAGCACATTCGAGTTTTTATATTAAAAATTGAGGATTGTGAGATGGCATTTAAGATTGGCTAAGCAAGAAATTTCTTTCAGTGCCATTCCATCTTCAGCTCTTAAAACTGAGTGCATGACTAGATGCTTGAATTCAGTAGGGCTGTTTCTAATTGTTTTGCATACATGCTGTATTAGTTGAAGCCAGGTAGACTAGCTCTTGTAGTAATGAACCCTTTGGGGTTTGGGTTTTCTAGCCTGGGTTTGGTTCTGTTTGCATTCATACTGGGATGACTTCACTGAAAAAAGCAGAATTGCATAGGAATCCAACAAGCCCTCCTCCCCCTGCTTTTATCTCAACTATCCCTAATCTGTGCTATTTGTAAGAAGTTAGTATTATTTGTTTTGTAATGGATGAATGATTTAGTTGTGCTAAATCACAGTGGGCTGAAAAACACACATCCAAAATGTAATTAAATATTTTGTGTCTGATTCTGATTGTGCTTCCATGATGTGAAGCTGACTCCATGGAGGTGCGTTAACTTCTATTCTCGTTTTATGAGGCCAGTGACTGTGGCCCACTGTTTGAGAAAGTGAATGATGGTTTGAGAGAGAGTCTGTACTTCCAGATTTTGGGTGCCGGTACTTGCTAAGCCGCTAGCATGTTGTCTGGTACTGGGGAATCACTGAATCACTTTTCCACTATAAAGAAAGGATTTATAAAGGTAAAACCTGGGCATGTCACAGATGGTAATGAATTCATGTATAATGAATACTGTTTGATTTGTGGCTCAAAAGCAGAGTAAGGGTTAAATGATTTGCATGCAAGAGCAGTGCCAAGGCTTGCGGTAGAATGTGATGAAAAGATGATTTTTTAATTTTTTTAAGTTATCATCTCCGAGCCAGGAAAGTATCAGCCAGTTTTCAATAAATTACACCCTTCTCAATGGGGAACAGTAATAATGGAAAGAGAAAAATCCTAGTCTGTGTTAACTCTCCCTTTGGCATTTATGTCAAATGAGGTCTAGTATCAAGAGTTGTTAAAAATAGAAGCCAATTTATTCCTTTGAATGTAATGCAACAAAGCCCTCCTGTTTTGGAACAGGTAGCTGGTTCAGCGTTTAGCAAACTTGTGTCCAGATCAGAACCAGAGCCCTCAGTAATCTGGGTTATTATTTGCATCACTGCGGCTAGGTATTTACGTTACTTAGCCTTCTAATCCAAGTCTGCAGAAGCCTTTCCTAGCTTTCCTCTTGAGACCCTGGGGGCAGAGGGGAATGAAACCAATCTCCAGGTGGTCCTGGTGTCATGGTCAGTATTCTGCTGTTATTTCTACTTGTCAAGCACTGTTTGAATTGCACAATTTGGTATGCTAAGCATCTGCCTTGTAACTGTTTTGGCATCAGGATCATTACAAACAAACAGGACTTGTTTATGGAGATAAATTCTGCCTCTTCACATTTGCATGTGAATAGAGGGGCGGACAGGAGTCTGTACTTTCTGTAAGAATTGTAGGAACACCTTTAGGAGTAAGCAAGCAGTACAAAGTAATAAGGAAATAAAAGAAATGCAGTAGTTAGGCAATTCCAGGAGAAAACTCCACATTTGCTAGATTATGCTTAGTGAACAGAAGTCTTAATAAATGCATGAGAATCATTTTTTGTTATTTTTCTACAAAATAATCAAATAGGATCAATGTCCTTATGTTTCCTTACGGATTATTTGTATTTCAGTAATCCAGCTGTTGATAATACCTGATAAAATAATAAAAATAATTGTAACAATGTTTTCTTTTCATCATTTTCACCAAGATCTTTTTTTACAGGTATGATTAGAGAGTTTGGTGGTGGTTTGGGTTTTTTAGTCACGGTGTTATGCATCATCATGGTGTTATGCATCATCAGTTTCAACTGTAATGTTTTGTGCACGTTAATATGGGAGTAGAGTAACCAGTAACTTTTTTCGGTCCTAGTTAGATGTGCTTTGCTTTGATCTTGCTTTGGTGTATGTGGGAAACATGAACTAGTTACTTTTTGACGTGCCAGGGTTGTGTGGAAAGGCATGTGTGAAGAAACATGCACCAGTTTGCAGGAAGAGCCTTCTCTTTCTAGACATAACACCAGATTAGCAGATTTGGACAGTGTCTTGACATCTGACAGTCACATCTTTACAGAAAAAGAATGGGTTTGTCTCTCTGAAGCTCTCCAGCTCTTTTTGAAGTGTGAAGGAAGAGTTCTGATGCTGTGTTTATCTGCAAGTAGCATACAAAATTCTGCATGTCATCTGGATGCAGAATGGGTTTCTTTTTATGAGTGCATTATCTGGTTGCCAAAGCTATTCAGGTTCAAGGCCCAGCCCTGCTTCAATGGGATTAGAACCGTGTGTTTTAGCAGTCAAGGGAACCCTTCACCAACAAGCAGCTGGCAGCTCTGCCTTTGGTCCCTCTCAGGCAGCCTCTGTGCAGCTCTCCCACTTTGTGTAAATAATGAATCTCTGGACTAGGGCTTTTGTGTGCCATTCTAGAATGCTGTGCCTTGAGCGTTCAGTCTCTTTTCCAAATGAGCATGTTTCCTTGTGGTTTTTTTATCAATCATCATTTCATAGAAACTGCAGTACTTGTCTTACATGCCTTTCTGAAAATTCTGTTCCCTGTACCTTAGGAGGCTGGAATAGTGTTGTCAACTTGCTTATGCTGAAGTCTCTTCAGTGTTTCTCATAATCAGAGAGACCAAGCTTTGTGGTACTGTTGAGTGCAGGATGGCTTATTTGTAGAAAGATGCTTATGTGTGTTTTTTGTACAAATTGCTGGGTGCCCGAGTTCCTCATTGCAGTTTCAGTAGAGACATGATAAGCAGGAAGCTTTATATAATATGAGAAAATTAGAAGTTCATCAGATAGTTTACCCTAAATGCAAGCTGTGGGAAAACTGTAATATGTTAATGCATTTTGTCAAACTGTGGGAAACCAAATTAGGGTGCTTTAATATTGTATGGGAGCTTTTCTGTCTAATCCATGGAAGTGTGTGCTTTTATAGTGCTGAAGAGAACCTGACGTGGTTTTTATCTTCCACGTTAGCATATTGCTGCGTTAACCTATTGCAGAGGCAGGATGCTGGTTGTGTTTGTATTAACAAACCCCCCTCCGCTGGTTGTTAGGCGGAGTTTCCTGAATGCTCATTCTAATTCTCAGCCAAGTTAATCTGGCTTCTATAAAAATGGCTTAACGCTTATTGCACATACTTGGTTCTTAACGGCTCCTTCAGCTCATCAGTCTCTCACTGAATGCCATGAAAAGGGGTGGTACAGACAGCTAAGAGAAGGAATAGTCAGGCAAAAAAGGGAGACTTTATTTTATTCTTATCTTGGTCTGTGTGCCAAGTCAGTCTATGTGAACTGCAGTGAAGAGTGTAATCAGCAGTGGAAGAAAATAGTTGCTTTGACTTTAAATTTCATGTTAAATGAAGTCAAGTTACTGAAGTTTTTGAGTGTTGAATATATTATTGTTTACCAGATTATTATTACTTTTGAAGCTCAAATGGAAGAATCTGTAATTCCATTGCTTCCTGAAGCTCACCATCCTTTGAGGTGCTCAGAATTAAATTAAAAATGAAATGTCTCCCCAGCTGGGGCATCTGTACCCAGCAGAGAGTGCAGACTGACACAAGGCCTTGTAGAACAGCATGGAACTGCAGAAGATGGAGTCAGCGACTGAAGAAAATACCTTTGTGCCAGGACAGTCTGTAAATTTCTCCTGAGAAATCCTATAGCCCTTCAAGACAGTTGACCTCATTTACATGTTTTGATTAGATTGCTGTCAGGCTGCTTCTGGCTGCCTATAACGAAGGGAAAAGTAGTTTTCTGAACAAGTCTCAGGAACTTCTTCGTGTCAGAATATATTCCTTATAAATATCTTTATAACTGGAGAGTAAGAGTTTTGCATGCTGTCTCTAAATCCCCAGGGGAGACATGTCCACAGTGCATTTTGTCACATGGAGAAATGCTCTCCATCTATATTCTATATTGCAGTTTAAGGAAAGGATCACCAATATCCAAAGTAAATTTATTAGGTAGCTAAACCTCTGATACTGCTGCAGCTGGGGAACTTTCTTTAAAGGTCCATAAGCAAAAGCATAACTTAAGGGCATGTTTCATAGCGATACAAAGCTGTATGACAACTGTGCAACTATACAACCTGCGACTGTATGCTGGTGAATCTTTAAAAAGTGGGGGGAAAGAAAGAGAGGAGGAGAGAAAGAAAGGATCTTATGCCCCCAAGTGAGAGGAAATTCTGAGGTAGAAAAATGAAACTGCTGATGTGTTTAGGTACAAGATAATGATCTCTACAGCAGAATTTAGCCATTGGAAAGACTGCAGCATTCACTGGCCTTTAATAAGTGGCATGAGTGTGTTGCGTAAGGATTAGGAGAGTGTGTAACTGAAAATATTTAATACATACAGAAGACCAAAAAGGACAGACTGTGCTTGAAACTATACTGTCACAACTACAGCAGCCTTTCTTCTGGTTACTTTCATCCATAACGTTAGGGTATCCAACGCAGCAATGATAGTAAGTCATGATCTTGAGACTTACTACTGTAGCACAGGAGGTCAGATCAGTGCCATAACCACAATCTAACATCCAAGAGGAAATGGGCACTTCAGTGCTCATCCTGCTAGCATTCCTGCGTGCTCTCTAAAAATGTATAACCAGAATGCAGAAGGAATGGATGTAAAGAGAGGAAGACTGTGTAATTATTATGTAACAAGTATCTAATCTGTTCTCCTGCTAGAATATTGGGTTTAACACAGGCATGCATCTGGTATTGTGGTTATTACATATTGCCTAAGTAATTACAGTGAATGCTTCATGCAGTTATAAAAATGGGGATATTAACAAATATGTTTTCATTTAAATACTTTATCTGTGTTCAAAAATATTATTGACATGTGCCCTTTTTAGTATCAGTAAGGTAGATTTAGTCAGTATTGACTTAGATGCATTTTTTCTTTCTCAATGGGATTTTATTTCATACATTTGCATTTTTAAAATGCAACATTGAGGAACTATGGCAAATACTGGACAGCTCGCGTAGTTTTGGTTAAATACAACAGTAGGAAAGGGAATACTAAATATGAGAGGTAAAATTAGCCGAGTTCACAATTCTCGCTTTGCATTGAAAGATAAATTCTTGGCCACTAGGTTTAATACAGGCCATATAACTAGGTTGAGCTGTTTTATATAGAAGTACAGAAAACATTGGTTTTTTTAGTACATTTTAGTGATACGTTTCCCTTAAACCTGGTACTAATAAATGGACTTGTTTGGTGTGTCAGGAAATAGGGCTCCATAGAATAATGGTGAAGTTCTGCTGTGCTCACTGGCTGTGATAGCATGTTCTTTGGAAGCTGCTGGTCAGTAAGAGCATTGCTTGGATTATAGCTCAGGCTGATGTATTGCAGATAAAGCTGTGTCACTATGCACAGATGTAAAACTTGATCTGCGCTTTCCGTCTCTCCATTTGTTTTGTAGTCATCTTTGGACTGCTCCATGGGCTATGTGCCACTGAGAAAATAATTGCATCCTCAAGGAAAGAGAGGTCTATCTGGCTGAGGATAAATGGTGCTTAATGGGGAGATATTTCTTCCCATTCTTCACTGTGAGGGTGGTGAGACATTGGAACACATTGCCTAGAGAAGCTGTGGCTGCCCCATCCATGGCAGTGTTCAAGGCCAGGCTGGACAGGGCTCTGAGCAGCCTGGTCTAGTGGAGGGTGTCTCTGCTCAGGGCAGGGGGTTGGAGCAAGATGATCTCTAAGCTCCCTTCCAACCCAAGCCATTCTGTGATTCAGTTGTCATTTTCCATTAGAGAAGCAGTAACCTCAGTAACTTCTGACTTTACAGAACTTGGTACAAACAGGGAGGAGCTTTCCCTTTTTTTTCCCTTGTTTTAGTTTTTTGAATTTCAGCAATTTGTTAAGACTAACTTCATAGCTAAGGACAGAGGAATGATTTTGCCCTATTCAGAAATTCTAGTAATCTTACCTTTGAAAGCTCTGACTACCAAGGTCTACAAAATCAGTGCAGTGATTGCCCTTTTGCCATCACTGTAACAGTGTAACTAAATTATTTGTAAAACTAGATGGGGTTTAGATAATTTGTTTTTCCCATTTCTTGATTTCTCATTACTTGGAATTGCCGCTTAAAAATATCCTGTTAACTCAAAGTCTTGTGTGTTTCCTTCTGGTCACTTACATTATTTTGGCTAAGGAAGATGAAGTTATAAAACTATATAATGAGTTAGGCACTATTTTTGACTTGATGATGGGTGTTTCCTTTTCTTAAGTGCCTTAAAAATAGAGACAGAAATAGCAGAAAATTCAGACTTATGAGAGCTTTGACTTTTCTAAGAAAAAGGGAAGTCTTCCAAGCAGCATTTCACCAACCAAAATGTATATTAAAGATGCATTGGCTGTACCTCAGGCTCTTCAGAGATGAGCCATTAAGCTCATAGTTGAAATACTTGTGCAAGTGAAGGCAAATGAATTCAGCTGCTTTCCAATCTCAGGATTTAGAAGTGCTATGGTTTATTTTGGCCTTCTCCCACGTAAAGGTGGAAATCGTCTGGAATGTAGAATTATTTTGTCTTTTACTATCTAAGTCACTATTCTACTTCAGTATTCAGTAGGGGTTTGGCATAGTTTTGCTGGCATGTAGAAAGGTATTTTGAAGCATCAAGTCAGGGATACCTTCAAAACATTAGGTATTGGGTGGAGCCAAAAAAGGATAAATTTCCAACAGTGCACATCTCTGCATTCAGAAGTAAATTGTATTGCTCACCCCTGGAATGGACAAAAGGAGTGAGTAGATGATGTAATTGCAAAGAGAACTTTTTTACTTTGCTGCTGTTAAAACAATGACAGCCACTTGCCTTGGTTTTCTGCTGACCTAGTGATAACCCTTCCATTAGGCAAAATAAACCCAACATTGTTCAGGGCAACATGCAAGGGAATACTAGGAATTTTATAAAGGTAGCATGCCTTAGCTCCGCGAGCTATGGGCTGTTCTGTTCTTTTGTAACTTTAAAGTTGAATTACAGCACTGGAAGTCTTTCTCTGTCTTTATTCCTTATGCCCTCTCATATGGCAAGTGTCTGCAGTGGTAAACAGGGAAGGACATGCTGAAAGATTTCCTGTCTTTCTTTTTTTTATCAGCAGAAGTATTTATTGTTGTACTGCTTTTTCAGTTTCTCTTTTTATCAGCTGCCAGTGAATGGTTCTTTATGTTTCAGTTGCTGGGGGAAGATGGTGACATGTTGCAACGAACCCCTGTGTTCTACGGGGCGCATGGGTTTGAATGTGCCTGTTGGTCACCTGTCACTTTCAAATGCTGTACCTTGGAGAGAAGAGTTGGAAAGCATTTTAGAAATCCTGGAACACATGCAGTGGGATCAGTTGTCTGAAAGAGCAATTTTAGATTCTTAAAATAAGCTTTTTATGAATGGTTATCATTATTTCCAGTCAGTGCAAGTATAAAAATAACAAGAAACAAAGACAAGACCTTTAAACAGGTTGAGAATAAGGACATTTAAGGTCAGTCTGTTTCACATCTTTATGCCATTAGTCTTTAGAGACATCTGTAATTCAGACAGTCCCAATATCCTTTTGTGTTTTTCAGTTTTACATTTTGGCATTGTACTCAGAGCAATTTTCCAGAACGTTTAAAGACGGGAAAATAAGACGTTTGGAAACAGTATTGCAGATTTGCAGAACTCAGGGTCCCATTTGCTTTCAGAAATATTCAAGCAGCTAAAATTGTTTCCTCTTTTAATGGCCCAATTCAGTTTTAGAACAGGCCGGTGAGACTTTTTTTGTCTTGCAATTTGTATAACATTCAGAACTTTGATGCCCATCATTGAACAGGAAGCCTCTGAATTTTGTTATTCATTTTGTGTGTGGCAGAGTATGTCGGTAGAATATCGTTAGATATTAGAAAGCAAATCTTCTGGTTTTCTTTAATTAACTTCACATGAGCTTAAATGACACCATTTCTCCTCAAAACTGAAGAAATTTCAGAAGTCGAGATGCACGTAACATTTAGCTAGTACATTTCTTCTGCTGGGGGGAAGAGGGGGGTTTGAGGGGGGGGGG
>JANRGW010040008.1:39209-172546 GCA_024733675.1 Psilopsiagon aymara
GGGAAGAGGGGGGTTTGAGGGGGGGGGGGACAATGACACGTGTTATTGTGGTCTCTTTTTTGTTTTTCATTATTCCACTATGGTTTTTTTGTCAAAGAATTTGAATTTCTTGTTAAACTCAAGAATAAAAAGCAGCAGCATTTCTGAAGAACTAGCCTGGTTTGCAGCAACTCTGTGAAGGCAATTAATTCATTAAATTGCAATCCTAAAGGCCTGGCAAGCAGTTTTCACACCAGATCTTTTCAGCATGAATTTAATGAATTAAAGCTTTCACTGAAAGTTTTATGTGATTTTTTCTACCCCCCCATGCCCTGAGAAAGTATGAGTCTACCTGCAATTCAAGGAGGTTGAGTTTGGAATATGTGCTCTTATACAGGCGTTACTGTGTCCTGACATTCAGTCTCATTAATTGTTCCCTCTCTCTCTTTGGACATTGTGTGTTTCATGGCCCGCTTGTCAGTTTAGTCAGTGATGGGCTTGGAGCCTCACTGGAAAAGCAAAACCAGAAAAGATCCCATCTTAAGTGTACCTTGAGCTGCAGCTCTGTTCTGACCTCAGTCATAGCTCTCAAATCTGAACAAAAGTTCTAGCTTAGTTTCCCGACCCTCTGTCCTACTTGCCGGAGATCACAAGAAATCTCTTCCCAGCTCTAAATGTGTGTTTGTTGAGCAGTGCCATCAACCTGACCCCTGTAGTCATTGTACTTGTCTAGGCTGAGCAGGACAACAGAATAATTCTGGCTTTAAAGGCTTTCAGTTCACTAACCCTGGCATCTACCAAAAGGGGTATGGAAAGCCTGATATTCTTCCTAGAAAGGCTAAAAGCTCAGAGATTTACAGTGGCTATAGTCTTTGGAAAGACTTGTGATCCTTGTTGGAGAGTCCAAAGGACCCAAGCTAGAAGAGTCCAGCCCATCAGACAGATCATCTCATTGATCTTGTTTTCTGCACTTGTGTTCTTGTATGACATTACCTGGATTAATGAATCTGATCTATGTTGAAAAGTTTTCAGTATACCACACAGAAGGGTCAATTTACTTGTCAGCACAGGCAGCTCCAGCTCAGCTAATTTATTGATACTGTTAACTTCTTTAAGTCATATTTCATGATGACTAAGTATCAAAAGAGTCAATGGGGAAAGGAGGTTTCTTAGCCAACCATAATTACTGGGGTGTTGTATACACAGAATGTCAGAGACAGAAGGAAAATAGCCATGTTTTCGTTCTATAGCACATGATTATTTCTTCATCTGAAAAGGCTGACTTGTAGCCATGAAGAGTTAACATTCACGAGGACTGTGTGGAAGCCTTACATAACTCATTCAGCCTCATCTCATGGGTGTTTCTCTGTACTCTGCCAGAACTAATTTCACGGTTTTAAAACAACTCATGGTACAAAAAGAATACGTAATGAGTTGCCGTGAGATATGATTGTTTCCCATTTGAGAGATAGAGAGACCTGTAGCTTTTCAGGACTTATTAAGAATCATTTCTCAATTAAGCATGGGATGTATAGCATAACAAAAGCTATGTGGTTCCTCTTGAATACATCAGGGTTTGTCTGTGGCAAGCGTGCCTATTGTGAGAATTCAAGATACTTTTCTCCCTCCTTTTGCCTGGCTCCTTTTCCTTTGCTAGTTTATAAATTCAAAGAGACCGTAAGCTTGTGAAGGCAAAAACCACTGACCTGGCATGGTCTGTCTTATCCTGCATTCTGAGTCCCTGTCACATTTTAGAGTTTGAAAACAGACAAAGCTTTCTGGTGCTGTCAAAAAAGTCATCTTTGAGAAAGGAAGCAGCATCCAAACTGTCAAGACCAATACTTGCTCCCTCTCAGCCTGTGACGTTTCACTCCTAAAGCCTGCATAGCAGTAAACTACTTGAGTTATCAGAAGACAAAGTCTACACAAAATGCTGGCAAAAGCAGATTCCAGGGAAAGAAAGTTAGATGGAATGGGGGGATAAAAAGGAATCTGTTAATTTTAAGGTTAAGTATTTACAGATAGATGTTAGGTTCCCCCATTCTGGGAAAGGCAGAAATAATGTTATATAAAAACAATGCTATACAAAATGGGGGGAATACTTCAGAAAATATGCCAAGGGTGCGAGCCAACAGTTCATAGCATGTCTGGTCTGAGTCTGAAAAACAGCTTTTTGGCAAGTGAAACCAAAAAAAGCATATTGAAAAGAGGTTTGGTTAGTTTGTTGTTGCAGAGACTGTGCAATGTAGACCATAACGCAGCTCTTCCCATCTCTGCGTTTGAGGCTGATTTGAAGCAGGTTTAAAGTTCAGTCTGATAGCCCTGGCAAGGCCTTGTATCACTTTTTGTGGCAGGAAGTCAAAGGGGAATTAACTGGCTACTATTTGCCCAAATCTTTCCAAGCCATAAAGTGAGATTTATTTCAAAGTATCAGAGCCACTTCAGTTCAAATGAGTTGGTGCAGCCTTAGAGGCTAAGAGAAATTTATGAGGATCTTTGGACCTCCAGAATACCTCAGGAAGGCAGCTGGGATTACTCGTAAAATTTCACTGCTGTAAAAACGTGATTTAAACCAGAAATGTGAATGGATTGCGAGGGATCTCATCCAACATAGTACATGGTGTTACTGTGCAGCTGTGAGGCCCATTGTCAGCCAGCAGTCTTAAATGGAAAATTCAGTGTGGTGACTCACAGTTTTCTGCATCTTCGTGTGCTAGAGAGATAGAAATAAGGTAAAGATCCCTTGATCTGTCCCTTACTTGCTCTTCTATTCTCCGGGGAGAGTAGTCATTACAGATACCTGTTTTGTGACTTGAAAAGGGAGGAGGGGTTGGTGGGATGGTGCATGAGTGCATTGTTTCTTTACTACCAGGTACCCATCCTAGGCACCAGATGAGGCTTAAGTTGCAAGGAAGGGTTATACTCTTCTGTCTGCTGGGCAGAAGTGGTGACATGACAGATGACGCGGTGGCAGGATGCATGAAATAATTTAGATTAACCTCTCACATTTCCTGTAACAGCAGTGCTGGAAGTCCTGCAAGTTCTTGGAAGAACTCCAAGAACAAATTTCCATGCTTCTTATCCCAGACACTCTAGTGACGAAGGAAATTCTGCTTCAGTAAAAATCATTTGTGTCCCAATAGGAAATTTTACCTTTTTATAGGAAAACTGGGTTTTTTTCACCTGTAAAACCTGTCATTTTTAATGTGGGGAAGGAGTAGAAGATATGAGGTACAAACACACATTGATTCTCTTTTTAGAAAACCAGTGAGAATAGGGATGCAAATTAGTTCACTATACAGATCTAATTAATCAGCCTCTCTTCTCTTTTCTTTATTCCAGTTACCTTGAATTAGAAGTCATGTTATCCTTTGGGTTCCAACTGACTTAATGTTGTAGAAAACTGCCTGCTACTGATCTGACGAGGAAGTCAGGAAGGGCCAATGCACTTTGTATTGTGGTTACTCCAAAACAATGACTGATTTTAGTTAGAATGGTGTTCTGAGGCTATTTTGCTTCTCATATTTTAAAGCACAGCTGAAAATAAAGTGAGTGTGCCCAGAGACACTCGCTGTAGCACATGTTGAAAGAATGTTATATACAGATAAACCCAACAGTTCCCCAGCATTATCTGAAGGTAGAATCTAGATTTGATTATGAGTTTTGACCTATCCAAGATTCAAATATCTGAGCCCAAGGCTTTTTTGATGGTCTGTTTTGCAGAGAAATGAGGAGAAGGAAAGATTGTGGTAGAGTAAGCAGAAAATTATTCAGCAGTTCCCTGTTATATTCATTAGGAAGGCAGAGTTAGGCACTGAGCTGTTACTTAAGTCAAATCTTCATTTTATTTATTTCAGTATTTTGTAAATAATTAATATGACATTTTAAGTTGACTTGTTTCCTAAAATAGCTGGAATGCAACAATAAACTGCACTGCAGTCAAGAAATACCTATAATACCACGTCCTGCTTTGAAATGATTTTTCACTTACCAGTCAAGCTGCATATTAGTGCTTCTAGGAAGGTTATTAACTGTATTTGCTTTTTGAAGGAAAAAGAGCCTCCTCATAAAGGTGACTTCAACAGCAAAGACAGATTTCACAGCAGTAGCCAATTTCCTGGGGGAACAATTCCATGATTGCCCAGTCTGGTGTAGATTTACTCTTCTCCCCACTTGGAGGTAGGGGCAGGGAAGCGCATGAGGCTGTTGAGATGGAAACGGAAAATTTCAAATGTCATAGAGACTTTTAACTGTATCAATGCCAACATCAGTTTTTCAGGTCACAGTAGCCAGAAAACCGTGTAGCTGAGTGGGGCCTGAGTCCTGGCCCTTCAGTCAGTCACTCAGGAAAACTGTACAGAATCTTCTTCAGGGAAGGAACACTGAGCATTAGTTATTCAGTCCTCCTCTAGGACCTATGAGTTTTCTTCCTTGCCTGCTTGCAAGGGAGCTGCTTGTGCTGATAACCTCATGCACTTTTGTAAGTGGAAACCTTTTAGTACAGTGTAGTCATTGCTTAATGTTTAGAATGGCTGAGGAACTGGGGAAGCAGCATTAAAAGATCACTCAGACACTCAGCGGCACTAGCTCTAAGATTAAAAAGATTGCATTAACCCACGGGCAGAAGAGCAGAGTACTAGTTTGTTAATGTTGCTCATGTGTTAAACCTCTGTGAGATTTTTGCGATGCAGCCCAGTTGGACTTGCCTTGTTTTTTGTTTTAACTTCAAACCGCAGACGAGGTAAAGCCCAAAGGAGGATGTAGACTGTAGCGCTTAAATGGTGTGCAATTGGTAATTAGCTGCAGTGAAGATTTGACTTTGGCTGGTTGAGCAGAAGGCAGGATAGTTTTATTTTTGGAGTTAAGGTCTTCGCCTGACGGCTGGGGGGCAACATTCTGGAAAAGCCAGGAATGATTGATCTACATGGCCAGCTTTTATGTGTTCAGATTAACTCAGATGAACGCTTATTATTCTGGGTCCTGTGGGGTCACAGATGCTTTTAAATACCACAGAAGGGTCACTGCTAGACTGAATAAAATCCCAAGCTCCCAGAATTTTTCTTCTATATTTTTATTCAGATATCCTACCTTCAAACTTTACTTGCGGCCATAGGCCATGAGAAGAGGACTGCTCAGCTAAATTTAGCTCAGTGAAGAGAGCAGGGAAACCTTTGAAGATGGCTTCTCTAACACAGCCATCACGTCCCTGTGCCCCATCCCCTTTTCCTTTTCTTTCTAAATCATCAGAAATGTTGCCATCACCTCCAACTTTCCTTGGCCAATGAAAGGATAAGTTTTAATTTTAATACCACTCTCAAGTTATAACATTTACAGAAAGACTCATTACGAAATGTGTGGTTTTTTCTAGTGCTGACAGGAGGAAGTAATTTCTCATTCCTTTTCTTTTCCTCTTTTTCACTTTGGGATGCCAGTCTTGCAAATCAATATTTCGTTTTGAAGAAGCCATGTTTGATGCCAGTTCTACTTATTTGCTTTGCAGTCGCTGCAGTAATGCTTTGTAGCTCTGTCAGTATGTAAATTAAACCAAGCATAGATAGCTTTGTGTTGCTTAATGTTCAGCTGATAAAAATTAATGTGGTGTGAAATGAGCATTTTATCTGACTGCAGATACAGTGCTGGAGTTAATTAGACTGGCAGAGCAAAACGTTATTAAACATACAGGCTCCTGATCATCAAGAGCTGGGTGAACCTCAAAAATGTGGGTTTGGGTGGGCAGTGTAATGTAAATTGACTGAGGCAGGCTCAAAGCAAACATACTGAGAATGGTGTGCTATTCAGCAATGAGACATGACAGACTGAGCAGTAGTGCTGATGAATGCATGCCTTGGGTGCACAGAGTAAGGTACAAGGCAAGCCAAATGCTTCCAGCACGCTTGGGAAGTGCATTAATCAGCATTAACACATGATCTACAGTGTCTTATTGTCATTAAACATTGCCACTTCTTAAGTTCAGGATTTGATGACAGTTAAATGATCAGTAAGCCAAATCAAATAAAGCGGCAAAACATTTAATTCAGCATAAGTTATTTCAGTCAAAGTATTTTCATACATTTAGTTAGTTCTCTTGGCAGATTGCCTTGCAGCACTGGTGTAGGATGTTGCTGTGTTCTGTAATTAAAATGAAAAAGCAGTAACAATGGTATCTTTTATTCTACAGACTGAATTTATTCCATCAGTACTGGCTTAGTTCTTCTGTTTTCTGGATATGGATCCTATTTTCATATTCCCTATTCTCTGTTTATGCAGCTGGATAAATTTATGAAGATAAATATCAGTTATGTTACAATATTGACATGAAAAGCTATGCTGGATACAAGCAAACATGCCTCTTTACTTTTGATGCTGTGGTTAAGAGAGTCTGGGAGACTGGTATCCAACTTCCCAGATATTACTGCCTAGGCAAAACTCAGTCTTTCCTGAGACTTGCAAACTCATTACAGCAGAATGTGATGCCACGTTATTGTTGTGTCTGCAGCAGGGTAAGATGTATGAACCCTACTTGTGAGTGATTTTAGGAAGAGCCCCTTATGCTTCTGCATTACAGAATACTGGTCATTGGGAACCTGCTGTACTGCTTATTAGTGTTTCTGGGCAGGGCAAGCACGAGAGACAAAATATTAGGAGCAGACAGCAGGACCTCAGTGGCTGCTCACCAAACTATTTAAAAGGAGCGGAGGGTGGTCAGTACATACATGGATGCACAAACTAATATCCCCTATTAACTGCTTAATTTGCTTGATACTAAATGGAACTTCCAGGAAGAATTGAAGAATTCAATCTTTTTGGCTCAGGCTCCAAGGATTTGCAAAGGTGACCAAGGAAACCTCTGAATGCTTCTACAGAAACCTCCCAGTATAAGGACCAGGGGTGCTTCTTTTACTATACTTGCCTGTTACATGTATTTGTGTTTGTAAAAAAGAAAAGAGAGGATGGTATCAGACTGTCTCAGTGTTAGCATGCACTTCTTTGGCTTCTTTATGCCTTAGTGATTTTCAGATAAAATCCATATCTCCACTCCATTGACTTACTCATTTATTTGAAACATTTACCACTTGAAAGAAGCACTGTAAATTCTCTTCCTATTTTTAACAGAGTTGAAACACTCAGGAAGCTGAAAGATTGCATTGGTTTCAAAACCCACACTGTTGCCCTCTCCCCTTCAAATGTTGTGTTTAGTTTTGCGCAGGTATTAGATCCTTTAGAGAGATGCATATTGCTGTTAGCTTCTTAACATGTATGCAGCTGAAGACAGTTTGATACTAGTTCTGGATTTCAGATGTGCTCTCTAAAGTTCCTCCATGATCTCAGACATACAGAAGTGTAAAAAGAACAGTATTAATTACGGTCCTAACTGAATTAAGTAATTTGCAGAATTAGCAATATCTGCATGCTAACCTGGATCCTATCTGCATGCTATATGTTGGATCCTATCAAATTGCTCCATTCCTTTTTTCACCATATTGAGAGGTACTGAGTTCTTTGCAGAGCTGCATTTTACTTAGTACTAGTTCCTTTACAATTCATTCTGTCCTGTATAGGGTCTTCAGTGCATCTAGGAAGACATCTAGTTGTTCAGAACTGGTTTTGCCATCTAATGTAGGAGATCAAACTTTAAAGCCTATATTCTTAAAGCTACTACGTGACTTCTTTAGTTCTCAATGTTTCTTTACCAGGAGGTAAAAACTAGCCCAGGTCCTCTGCAGTGATCTGCATGGGTTGCCTTTTACTACTGTAAGGTCCCAGGCCCAATTTTCAGGTATACTATGTTTTTTTGCATATTTATTCCTTTTCATACAGCTGTCCAGAATTTTAACTGGCACAGAAGCTCATCTTTACTGAACTGCAGTTCTCCATTAGGAACAGTTAGTAAGATAACTCCTACAGTGATTTGCAGCTAAGATCACTGTTAAATAAAATAATGATATTGAAGGGTTTGACCACCACCAAATTGGCAGAAAAAACGCAGCCCTTTCTAGTTAAATAAGCTGTTTGGGGTTGGTTTTTTTTTTTCACATTTAGTCAACTGACATTATCCATACCTTTTTGGAATTAAAAAAGATGGCATATTTTGCCTTGATATGAAATTGTGTTTATTTTTGTAGCTTCCAAAACTGAAGAACTTAATGCAGCACACCAAACTGCTGTCAGTGTTTGGCAGAGCTATTTAGAAAGCTCCTGACTCCAGAAAAAATACATTAATTTTTAGACTTCCTGATCCTTTAGAGTCAGTCGAAGAATCTCGAATCTTGGCTTTACTTTGCAAAGACTGAATAGGCCCAAGAGAAGTAATTTGGGTACAAGAAACAGGTGATGAGATTTTTGAGGTACTGATTTTCCTTCTCCTTGTCCAACCCTTCTCAACAGTTTCTTAAATAACGACCCAGATTAGTCCTGACAGAATTTTATTACACTGCAGACTATCTGCGGTATGAAATAAATTACTTATTTTAAATCCAGTAGTTGACAGTTTTGGTGTCAAGGATTCATAGGGCCAGATCTCAAATGAATAAATTAATAGGATTCTGCTTCAGCAGTTTACTTTTCTAGCTGAGGACCTGATTTTGCCCCATGACATAATTTGAGACTGCATCTGGGCAAAATATTATTTGATGGGTCTTCTGGGAGATGTTTTGTCATCTGTTATGTTTTGCTCTCCTTGAAGTGATTTTCTGTAGCAAAAAACTGCCATTGTGATAGAAATAAAGCTATCAATTTAATTTATGGAATCATATTAGGGACTCTTGGTGAAAGATTTTCTTTTTTACCATTCAAGGCTTCTATCAGTGATAGGGATGTCAGTGACTTGGTCTAAGAACAATCCTGTAATTCACACGTGTCTGCTTATTAAGTTTAGCAAAGGAATGCAGATTTCATTTGTCTTTAGACTGCAGCCTGAAGTGTGTATGTGAGTGGCTGAGATTAACTCACTTCACTGCTTTCTCTAATTGTGTAGATTCAAACTATGAAACGTTCTACCCTGGGGAAAAAAAAAAAAGAAAAGAGACAAACTTCTACAACATCTACAGTCCATTAGAAGGTTAGAAAGTCCGGGTTTGTAATATTCAGAACTGCAGCATCTTTGGAACATGGGTTCTTGCTTCTGCTTGCCTCCACGCGCTCACCTCCCAGCTTGAGGGAGGCATTCAGCTCAGCAGGTTATAGAACTGTGGCTTGACACCGCAGCCAAGTTACCAAGAGCTCTGGAGTTCAGCTTCCTGAACTGTAGCAAAGTGTGAATTCTCCTTAGTACACTTGGCAGGGTGCTAACTGCATGAAGAAGCACACTTAGAGGATAAATGGATGACTTAGCGTTGCAGAGCAGCTGTATTTAGTGCACTAAGCTGTTGGTTATTGACTTCACATCGTTTGGGTATTGGTAAATGTGCTCAACAGAGTACAGAACTTCATCAGGAAAATTAATAGCTTTGTTTTGCTAAACTGCATTTCAGCCTTGCCACATTAACTTGGAGTTACCGTACTCAGTATTCACCTCATGGAAGCAGCAGTTTCTTCCAACAGTGAAATAGTCAGCAGCATGTGGCCACACAGTGATTGGATTGCAGACTGAGTTTTTGTTTTGTTTTACTTGTTCTTCCAAAGCCTTAAACCTAAAACTCTTAAGAGTTGTTCATTCAACCTTGTTCAGCTGAATTGCTCTAAATGGAAGTGATTTGTACAGGCAGGATTGTGACACACACATGGGTGCGAGGATAAATCTGAAGTAAATGTTAATAATGGTATATTTTTATAGACACTTGGTGATTAGTTAGTATTTGCTAATACTTTAAAAGCTTAGTTTGAAAATAAGGCCTGTGGCTGATATAAGAAAGGATTATGCTGATTTTCATAGGTACACCCTAAAGAAGACCTGTAATTTCACTATACTTACTTTCTCTATCTGGAACAACTTTTTTTTCTGTACAATATTTGTAGTAAAATAAATATATGAAAACTACCTTTTTAAAAATACTGTTGACCTAAATATTAGGCCTCATCACCTTTATGAAGCCAGTCTAAGTAGAAAATACTTCTGTTTACAGGAAAAACTGCTTAAAGGAAAAACCCAGCAGATATGGGAAAGGTAAGTAGGTCTGTGTATCAATAGCTCAGTGGTTTTTTAGTTGTCAGTCATAACCCAGAGGGTCACAGGAACTTCAAAAGAGACCATGAAGCCTGTACGAGCCAGGTTTCAGCTAACTACCTTCCATTTCCAGCAGTGGCTCAGTTCCTCCACTGTTCACAAAGGCACCCGATAAACACAGCCTGCATAACTTGCTCTCACTCCTTATGCAGTATCAGTCACCACAGGCAGCCAGAAGGTAGCTCTGTGGTCCATGTGCAATTGCTCACAGCAAGTAATTTCAGGTGGGCACAGACCAATGGACCCAAAAAGAATGTCAGAAGTACCACGTAGGTCTGTGTCTGTCTCCATCCCAGTGCCATGGAGGTGGTACTTCCTGCGTGTTGTATGGATTTACATCTCTCCAGAAGTTGTATAGTACTAAATACTGTAAGCAGGGAGAGCAAAGCTAAAGGCTTTGCTCACTGTGATGCAGCTCCTCTCTGCTTCTGTTATATGTTCATTGAAATTAGAGATAGGGTAAGGGACATCACTTGACAGCAATACAAACACAAATCCAGCTATGAGTTTCTACCTCGGTGTTAGCATGAGTAGCCTTTTGTGTATCAGTTGCATGTGGAAATTCTGGTATTAGGTTAGCATTCATTTTGTATAGTTTTCTTTACCATTTTCTGTTAAAACACACAAAATGAACTCTAGAAAAATTGTTATTGACATCTGTCCATCACAGATTTTCCCTACACATCCAGTAGCTAACACTTTGTAATAGTTGTTTTCTTTACATGCACAACATTGTTGTGCCAGATACAGAACAGTGTAAAATCAGACCAAATGAGGTTTGTTGGGGAAGATGGCTTAGGAATTTGTGTGCGAGTTCTAACTTGAGGCACTTGAGCCTTCCCACCGAATTATTTCCTATAAGGAAATCCCAATTTTCTAAAGCAAAGCTTTTTGTGTAATCAGATGTACCACTTTGTGCAGTCAGGCAGTTTCCAGCCAGAGTCCTGATTCGGGAGCTACTCTTACTGGGGAAGATCCAGAACAGACCTGTAACTTCAGTCTTTTATATCCCCTGTGGGTAGAGATGAGCGCCAGGCGTGTCCTAGTGTTGTTTTGGTTGGAGCTGGTTTACTTTGCAGAAATAATTAACAATTCAAAGCATTGGGAAATGTATGCTCTAATTCAGAAGTATCCTTTTGCCCTTTTAATTTCACCTGGGGATTTGGTGCCTTAGAAAACCAAGGTGGTACCAGAAGCTGCAGGGCAAGATACAGATTCTGGGTTCAGTTAGGATAAGCTCCTGAGTTTTTGGATGCTGATCTGAGGTTGAATCTGCAAGCCAAAACTTTTAATACTTAAAAGCACAGGCTTTATCGTCAGCTTTCCAGTACCAGCTTCTCTGGTCCTACTGAGATGTTATAAACAAGCTTTAGTATGGCCTTCTTTGGTTATCCAGCTTCGAGTGTGATCAAATGCCAGCAATGCAGAGACAGGAGCGTGAGGGGTCCAGGTTCATTAATACAGCTGTGGCTTTTGGGGAGGTTGTTGTCACTCGCAGCTCAAGATACATCTTAGAGCTTACGCTGGGAAAAAAGTCCTATATTCATGAATGCAAACCTTTAGTAATTTCTCTACTTTCTCAGAAGCTTGACAGTTGTGAACACATCACTTTTAGGAGTTTTTCCTGCTTGTTGTCATCTTAAAGAAAATTTCCTCACTCGGTGTTAGCATTGCAGAAATACCACATTTCTGAGATATCTGCAGACCCAGTACAGACAGATATGTCATTGCTTTGGGGCTCCTAAAAGCGATGCTTTCCCACAGCTCATTTGCAGATAGGTGACTGTCTACTACCAGCTTTGCTACGTTAGGTCCAGTTTTGCAAAGTCACAGATCCATTTTATAATTAGTACTTAGACAAAGATGTCCATGCAGATTAAAAGAAGCATGGTTTGAATGAAGTTTGTTAAATCCAGTTATATCCATTGCATCCAACGAAGGGCAAAGAAATGGAGGAAGAGTTCATTGTATTTGGGAAGCGTAGCTTTTCTGGTTGCACTGTGAAAAGGCTTTCCTGGAAAAAAAACACCAACCAACCAACCCTCCCCAAAACAAAACCAAACCACCCATGGAGCATAATCCTGTCTGTTACAGAAACTTTGAGACATGCCTAAGTTAACAAGCTGGTATTAATCAAGCTGTAAAAGAGATTAAAGAAACAATCCTTGAGAAATCTGGATTGATCTCTGGATTACATTTGTTCCCACAAAATGCACTCCTGGATAATTGTTTTGTACTACAGGAACCAACCCCTGTGATTTCCATCGATACAGCTTTGCAGTGCAATGTACACATTGGTGTTAGGCACTCCTTGCTGGAGGCCATACTTGAGCGCTATGTCGATAAAGTCTCCACAACAGAAGTGTATATTGACTCTTGGATTACATTGAAGTCTCTTTCTATTTCTGAACTCAAATTCAAGAATGTGTATGAGTGATGTGACACTCCATGTGGGCTTCTGCTGTGTTAAACTCTTCCTGTTTTAATATTGCTGAAGCCATTTTAATAGAATTTAAGTAATGCCAGTTAGGGCCTTGTGGTATAGTTGTGTTTTGTGCACTTGAGGTTCTTCCAGTTTGAATTCTGCTCCTGTGAACTAGCCCAAAAGAGCACATGGTATTTGCACCCTGCCTGTATTCCCTGTGTTTCTAGGGGAGAGTCTGTCTGCCCAGAAAAGAAAGCAGTTTTTACAGAAGGCTTGTTAACCCCTGCCAGCCTGTGCAGCAATGGACAAACAGTTGTGGAGTTTCGGTTTTATACAGATTTTACTGTATGGGGTTTTGGGTTTTGGTGATGGCCACTTGTTTTCTAGAGGGATTGAAACCCTGCTCCATACAGTGCTCGTTGTATATGGCAAGTTTTAGCCTCTCACTGTGATGAAGAGTATTTTTTATATAAGTATGTCCAAACTTGCAATAAGCTTTATGTGGGCCCTGGAGCTTATTGACATTAGGGTACTCAGAAAATAAGTCCACCTTCATTGAGGTCAGATGAGCTCCAAATGTAATTTTTTGTTTGGGTTTTGATTTTGTTCTTTTAATTTATGAAAACTTTGTTCAAGCTGAGCATTTTTTATTTTTTCTTTTCCAAAGAGGGCCAGTTTATCATTAATTCAGGTAAAGCAGGACATAACTTTTTAAATCCACATTCCAGTGCAAAAGAATCGAACTCTGCAAAGGCACAGGAATTAGTTATAAAATTAAATTTCATTTTTCATGTCTGTGTTGCACAGTGAATGAGGTTTCAAAGGGTTGGGAGTAGCACTCAATTCACTGAAGTGTGACAATTCTTCCATGTCAGTGATTTCAAGCCTGAAGGGGATGACATCCTGTAAGCACATTCATCCATTTGTGTTTATTAAATTAAAGCCTACGTGAGTTTGCAACAACAGACTGTTCATTAACAGGAAAAGAGACTCTTACTTTCCTCTTGGGACTGTTTTGGCTTTGACCCATTGATCCATTCTTGCTTTGACATAAATACTAGGGGTTTGTTTGCATCTGGTTTGTTTTCTTCTTGTGACAGATGAGACAATAAAGAGCAGAAGATGATTTTGTGCTGGTCATGTTCAAGTCTGCCATATACCATAACTAGCCAAATAAGTTATAGAGTATAATAAAATAAATAGCACACAGTGCACTACCCTGAGGGGTATCTCCCCTAGGACTCTGCAGTGTTTGCTGGGTATACATGTGCTGGGGGAAGGGAAAAAGAAGCAAATGCTAACAAGGCAATGTTGTGTGGTGTACTGTTTAACACATATGTTTCAATAGCACCCAAAGATTCCCAGGCAATTTTTCATGCAGTGCCCTGAACAGAGATGTGAAAAGAGCGGTGGTGCCACCAAGGGTGTGTTGTGGAGCTCAATATCAAAGGGAGAGAGTAAGATCTAAGATGCAGTTTTGCAAAAGCTCCCAGTATCTTTCTTCCTCTTTTAGCAGTAAAGCATATTTCAAATAGCTGAGGAATGCCTGCATTCCCAGGGTGATGTCTGTTCCTGTACAGCAGGGTAGAGGATTACAAAAAAAGGGTTGCACTCTTTTTGACCAGTTGGGGAAGTTCCTGAGAAAGGGTAGGAAGGAGAAAGCATTCATTCTGCAGTATGCAGAATAGAGTAACAGGTACAGGGGTCCCAATGACTGAGTGTTTTAATTCAGCAGCGAATACAATAGAGGTAAAAGATGAGGGTATAATCTGAGGGATACAGAAATTATGGCTCTACTTCTTTAGGGTGGAAAAATTGGCTGAGTGTGCAGGAGAGAGAGTGAAGACTGGGTTTGGAATATGAATTTTGTAGTGAGAATGAAGCGATGAATCCAAAGAAGAGGGGAATGAAGTGACGGAGCAATCCCGCACAAGGAGTGGGGTTTTTTAGGGCGTTGGAAATACCACCTGGAATTGGCTTATGCTGAAGAGCAGGTGTGGTGTTCTGCTTGGAGGGTCAGATAGAAATCAGTGTTTTGCTAAGGCAAAAAATAGATGCAACATGGTAATGGACAGATTATTGATGTTGAAGCTGCAGAGAGTGAGTGTGTGGGATTATATGACAGTATAGCCAGCAGTGAGTCAGAGAAGACGACAGCCAACAGAAAACAAAAGACACATGAAAAGGAGGGTGCGTCCCAGCTATAGAAAGCATAGTATGGTCTGGTTAATGGGGCTTCCTGGCTGTGGTTAGTGCTAGAGGACCAGACCCCCTGGGTGAATTGGACCCCCTTAATGTGAATTGGAAAAAACACCAGAAGACTATCAACATTGGTAAACATCTGTGGTAGCACTGAAACCAGCATAGCTAAAATGGGTCATAAAACAGGTTTTTAAAGACCAAGATAATTAGGCATAACTTTGAGTATTCAGTCTGGATGAACTGAACTTAGTACTCCCAACTGAGTATTAACCTCTTTTTTTTCTAGCTCCTCTTTTCCTAAGTACAGGTAACCTGAGTGTGTTTCAGTTTTAAATCTGAATTTTTGTACCCTCTAGTTAAAACTCCAATTGAACTGAGATATGTGCTGGAGAAGCAGGGTTTGAAGTACAGCAGGGTTTGTCAGATTATGCCTACCCATCCTTTCTTGGGTTTGGCATTAAATAGAAGTATTGAAGCAGTTTGAAAAACATCACTCTGCTACAAAAAAAAAAAAAAAAAAGGAAAATAAACACAGAAAATTGTATTGATCCAAGAAAGATGCCTCTTAATTAAAAGTGTTATTTATTCTGATCAAATATAGCTGCGAGCCTGAAATCTGTAACAGCTGTAGTTTTGTAAGACTGTCTTTCATGCTCTTTTTCTCAGTTTTTCTGGATTTCTGCCCTCCTCTTACCCCCCGCCCCATCATGTAAGGGGGAGTCACAAAGGGTGCTCATTTTATGCCAGGATTCACTCTCAGATGTACCCAAGGTCTGAAGTACTCTCTGAGGGTCACTTTTTCTCATCATTGGTTGAAGAGGCAGCTGGGCTGCAGGTTTGAAATGGCCAGCACCCTGTAAGGGATGGAGGGGGTGTCCTGCAGAGTTACTTGCCCTGAGGTTTGTAGCAGGTTTGTGCTGTGTACAGAACAGCTGAACTGCTCTGAGGACACTGCTAGCTCTTCTTTGTCAGTTAGTGACCTCTCTTGCACGATGCTAGGCTGAGAAGTCAGAAAGCTGAGAAAAACTAACTTTATTCTTCTTTAGTATTCATGCAACCTCCTCTCTGGTTTAAACAGAGAGAGAAAAAGGCTTTTCCTTTGAGGGGTGATGATGTACATTGCAGTTATCTCTTTTTTTCTGATGTTTTCCAGTGCCTTTATTAGTGCATTGTTTTGAAAGCATACATCTTTGGGCATAGGCTATACTGCTGTGTGTTAAACCCTATACTTACTCAGGTTTTGGCTCCTCTGTAATTGTGTTTCCTTTTTCTTAATTATAAATGTTAATGCCAGTTTACATGATGCTTATTTACAAGCTATAGTAAGAATTCCTTTCTTCATGGCTGTTTTTTTAACCCATTGAATTTGCATGGTTGGCAGTGACTTTATTTTTGCAATCTGTACATCAAATAAAATAAGCAGGGATGATTTTGCAGATTTTTTTTTACTACAAATGCACAAAGCAGTGTTGAAAGTAAAGTATAAAGATTAGTCTTTGTAAATAACTTCCTTAGACTTTCATAATAAATGGAGAGTTCAGGTTATCAGAGGTAAGGACGCTAGTATTTCACTGTGCTTTCTGGCTTTCTTCAAAGTGTTAAAGGGGTTGGTTTGGCTGTTAAAGGGCCTTTTTGTAAAATGGGATTGTGGTTTGCATTCCAGACCTCCCCTAAAGCTTCATAAAGGCTTGGAAACAGCATTTTAGATTGAAGTGCATTCATAAAGCATAGTGTCACATGAAAAGAGGGAGAAGTGTGTGGGTTAAAGACAGAAGTGTGGATATCTTGGGTATTTAAGGACACACAACAAGGAACCTTCATGGAAATCAGCCAGTCTCTGAGAAAAAGAAAGCATATTTTTCTTTACAGGTCAGAAAAGGTTTTGGGGACCGTCTCGACCTGGTGCCTTACAGTAGTTTTTGATGTGGATCAGGTATGAATGTTTATTCTCTGGGAAAGAACTGACATACTAAAATGTGGAGAGGAGGAAAGAGAATACACAACAGAAATGCCGTTTCAAATTATCGGGGTTATTTCCCTTTCTTTCCAGGATGGGCTGAGGCTTTGCAGTTACCACTTAGAAACAATACCATGCAGCCTGGAAAAAATAAGGTTCATTCTAAATGTGTTTGTGGTGGTGTTAGATAGCTGACTGTTTTTATCCCAGTGCCTGTAGTAAGGCACGCTTCCACCCAGTCAAACCATGAAAACAAAATTGATGCTGTGTCAGCATCTTGGCTGCAAATAACACTCAAAACAGATTATAGGACATGCTAGGAATACAAAATAAGGTTAGAAATAATGCTTCAGCTGTGAGTTCTTCAGGCTGTGGAAATAATAGAGCATAATGTAGTAGAAGAGGAACTAGGGAGTCAGCATACACAGGAAAAAAGGGAAAGGAGCAAGAAAAATGAAGGGAAATGGAAATAGATATAGGGAAAGTTGGGCAAGTCCTGTCAGGGGAAAATTATTATGCTGACTGTATGGAAGAACCAGAAGGGATTTAAAGAAGAGCTAGAAGTTGTTTTCAAATAAAGAGGGCAGTGACTAATCTTTGTGAGAGCTGCACTGCAAGTCCTGAAGAAGATATGAAAATGTACATGGAACCTGAGCATATTTGTTAGCAACTTAAAAAAACTAAGTTAAAATGCTTGTGTAATTAAAATGTGCTTGGGTTTTTACATTGGGTTTTATTTTATATATATATATATATATATATATATAAAAAAATGATACTTTCTTCGACATGATCCTCCTCAGTACTGTGGAAGGCTATATGGTGAACTAGCACACTACTGTGTATGCTGTAGAAGAGCTGTCTTTCCATATGTCACAGACCTTATTTCTGCATATTAAGTAAGCTGTGAACCCACTGTTTCGGACAACAGTTTACTTCAGAAAGGTGCTGAAAAGTATGCAGAACAACATAGAAACTGAGAAATGCTCATCAGTCACAGTGAAGCACAGCTGGGGGTTTCTGTGGCTATTGCCTCTGCACTCTTCTGCTCAGTGTACAAATGTCTTCTCTTGTTACCTGAAAGCAGCAAGCTCAATGAGGTCAATGATGCACATTAGCCTTTATGCCACTTGTTGAACTACCATAGTGAAGAATGACGTTGAAAACATGATTGCTTCTTATTAAAGCAAATTTAAGTTAAGTTACATTTTCAAGAGGCTTTAAAGAGGCACTGTATCCAAAGCCGTACCCTTTCTTCATTACAGGTTTCGTATCTGGGGAGCATTTAGCACTTCAGTTCTAGTCCTTCCAATAGTGAAACAGAAAGGACAACAGATTGAAAGTGAGATGTAAACCTGGACTTCAAACAGTGCGATCTCTCAGCAACCATCATGTTAAGTTTAGAATATCTAAGATCAGTAAGAAGCCTAGTGGGAGCACTGACATTTCTGAATAGGGTTCAGTCTGTGAGGAGCAGAGTCTTGCAATCTATTAAACAACGTGTTACAATAGTCAAGTCTAGATATCAGGAAGGGAGGGATTAATGTACACACATCCACACAGGAATCTTTGATGCTTTCAAATGCTCCTTGTCATCTGAAAACCAGTCAGCAGGCATCACCTACATATTTCACAGCAGTCTACCTATCTGGGCATTTCAGTGTAACAGTAGGAAGCCTTTTGAAATGATAGTGAGACATCTCAGTGTGGCTTGCTTTCAAAGTTCTAATATCTGTGGTTTGGGGTTGTTGATGTGGGCATATGTATATGTACATATGTCTTCGGGCACTGACCTGATCAAGCCATCATCGCTAAATTGAGATTAAATTTTGAACTTTAATGTCATAAGTAAGTAACATGGTCAAAGTCTCCAAAAGAGTTTGTGTAGTAATAGTACTCTCTAGCAATAACTGCATAATAAAAAGAGGGTTTAATACATTCATAGGTGGTACCAATAACGAAACTACAAAGAGATGTTTAACTTGCAAAACCCAATCTGATTGTGTAACTGCTCTCCAGCTTTTGATGTTTGATAAATTTTATGGGTGCAGGTCATTTTGGGGTAGAAAAAAAATTGAACTTGGGTTCCCTACCCAGCATCTATCGCTAGCATGAGGAATAGCGATCTAATTTTCTTTGATGTTTATCTTTAGTGTTTAGTGCAGAGTAAGAAATAGAGAATGCACAAGCCTAAGGTGAGCACTAGCCAAAATATTAGCACAAAATAGTTGGGCTTGTAGACTTAGGTTTGCAGTTATTCGAACAGGGGGTGAAGTGAAAGGTAAAGTACATTTAGTTTCATCCTCCTCCTATTCTTGCCCTTTAAGAAACGTTCACCCTTTTTGCTGCAGCCATGGCAGAGAAAGTTTAAAGCATGCCTTCCCAAATTAAGTTAATTATTAGTCTTCTGTACTCTTTACTGAGCATTAAATTTATTCAAATATGAAGGAATAGGAAAATACCCATTAAGATTGGTAATACATTGTATGCAAGGCAAATGTGCGTGGTCCTTAAAGGAGGTTTGACATTGATCCTATTCCATCTAGTTAATGGTTAACTGACAATTCTAATACACTATTCATTGGCATATAGCTAGAAAATCTTTAAATGCACGTGGCAAGAGATATCTTTCATGATCCCCTTTCTTGATGGCTTTCATCCTGTGGCAGAAGAGACCCTGTTGGTACCATTGCATGTAACCTGCTGCCATCACGAGTACAACACAAGCTGTCTTGTGGTTCTGGTAGTTCACTGTATTCCTGCTACTCTATTAGTAAAATATGAAATTGTAAGCATAAAATGTAACTTGTTAAATTGAAGTGCAAGAGTATAAAATGTAAAATATCCTGGTTTAAAGACATCAAATAGAAAAATGAGATATAATAGAAATAGGAAAAGGAGAAAGTGTAACAGTGATGCAGGCAAAATACAGTGTAGTTGGAAGTCAAGAGGTGGTTCATTTCAGTGAATGACTCTCCCTGTATGCAGTAGAAGTAAATGAATTAATAATCGGGGAAAGTCTTTTAAGCATATGCTTCAGACGATAGCTGTGAGTGAGTTTGAGCTCTTTTAGCCAGTGAAGTCTGGTCTCTAATTAGGTTTCTATTCTTGTAGTGATGGATATGAAGTACTTTTTGAATCTGTTTGACCTTCTCAGCCTGGGGAGCAAAATTATTTCCATAGCCCTTAATTTCAGAGGAGTTTTGCATTTGTTGCCACAGAGAACTCTCACAAACAGGGAAGCAAGTTGAAATGGTTGAGAGGCCTGCTTCACTGCACACTAGGCACAGGCTTTATTACTGCTTGTTTGCCTGTGGAGTTCTTCTCCGCCCTGTACATCTGTTCCAGTATGCATGTTATCTCTTTGAATTTGGCTTGGCGGTTACTCACAGGGAGCCTCTGCACTTGCATCTATCTTCTGCATTTCTTAATTTCTTTTGGAAATACTCTATTCTCTCACCTTATTAATGTTAAAACAGAAAAGAAGAGAATTTTATTGCTAAAGGCAGCAGAATAGTGAACTTCTTGGTGAAGTACTGTATCTTCTATCTTCCCCTGTGAGTGAAAGCTAAATTAGTTCTGAGGTGCTTTCACTCAGTGGAAGCGCAATGAGAGACACGAGCCACCTCTTCATTAATAACATGCCAGTCACATTGGGAGCAGCGTACAAAGCCTGCTGGGAGAGCACTACCACCATCAGAAGCAGGTAGGAAGTGGAAAATAGGCTTAAGAGAAAGGAGACACAGGTGGAGATCTGTGTTCTGATGTTACAGGGTGTAAAGTCATTTCTGTCTGATGAGCAGGAGTGACTCAGCCTGCCTGGAAGGGCAAAGTCGGTGCTAACTTACAGATTGCCACTGCTGTCACATTACAGCAACAGTATTGCTGCTGTTCAAAAGAATTGGCAACACTTTAGCAGACTGAGTCATTTTTCTAAGTGCCTGTTTATTTTTATTACCTGATCACAGTTTATTAAGTGTTTTATTTCCTTAACAAAAACTGGGGTGGTTCTGAGTTCCAGAGTCTTATGTGGGATACTGCTGCATTTGTCAACCGCTGGGTGCTGGAAGAACCAGAACATGATCTCTGTTTTTATGAGATTCCCATAGTATTTCTGCTTCCGTACTGTGCTAAATTCACTCTTACACTGATCTCCTAAGGGTTGAGTTTTACATAGCAGCCAGGTAAGAGCACAGGTGGTTGGCTCCTGTGCTTTCTTCTTTCCACCTCTCCAAATCACACAAGCAGCAGAGTAAAAATCTCATAGCCACAACAGGATTAATGTTTAGGCTCCAAGGAGGTGGTTAGGTAACCCTGATGTTCTGTTGAACTCTGGTGTAAAGACAAAGTGCTCCTGCGGGTACAGGTGTGGGAATAGACTTCATATCCTCTTGGTCCTCCTGAAGTACCAGCTAGTTAGGAGTCTCATGGCTACTTAACCAGAGTTCTCACTCCTTTGCATGGGAAGCAAGCTCTAGTTTTCTAGTTTCTAGGTTTATCTGCTTCAGTAGAAAACTACTGCATTAGATCTTTAAAGAAAATAGTAAGTTTATGGATGCAGATTGTGCTGTAAAGGATGATCTTTTACTTTTGTTTCCCCTTGCCTCCACAGATATTTCTGAATCTGTGTCAGCAATCTTCAAACTCTGCAATCAGTCCTAAACTTTTTGGATTTCTAGGTTAGTTGTCCAGTGTTACAGCATAGGTTTTGAAAAAAATGGGTAAATGCAGGAGAGAACTGCTCAGGTTCTCTCATCCAGAAACTCAAATAAAAGGTTTCATTCAAAACCAGATGCATCAAAATGGCTGCTGTCACCTCCGTGGCTGTGGATTATTTGTTACAAGCTGTATATTTCTATGCCATTCCTTGAGTCTTTGAAGGTTTAAATACTTAAAACACAAGCAGCAGACACCACAACTTAATGCAATGCCTGCACACACAGGCATGGCCGTGTCCTTCAAGAGTCAAGTAGTGACAATTCTAATTGGCAAAGCAGCCTCTTGAGTGTCATTTTCTGAACTCCTTAGACCATGCCTCACAGAGAGAGAAGAAATAGCCGTGCTTTATAACACTTTAATATTTTCTTTTTTGGAGACATAATCTTGGGTCAGCTGCTACAGAAAATGTAGAGGCTAAGGAATGAAGTAGGCTTATTATAAACAGCAGAAGCATCAGATAAAATTACATTCATTAGATTCATTTGGCTCCTGCTGTCTGAGGAAATAAATACATGGTTCCTTGCACTGGCAAGTACATGTACACATTAGAGGATCTGTGTTGCCTGTCTGCTCAGGCAAGCCTCAGTGTAAGTCAATAGGGATTTGTCTTGTGTGTCTTTACTGTATGGGAGCAAATCCCATGAAGGGGTTAGTTCCTGAGCAACTAGTTTATAATGTACCTCTGCTTTATTTCTGTTAAAAAGGTTCCTAAAATCACAAGTCTAATAAAATTATAATCTCTTTTGGGATGTCTTTTATTGTGCACAATCCTTAGCTCTACTTGTAGTCAAAAGGAGTTTGAGTAGTATGAAGATTGAGGCATGTAAGTAGTTGGTTCATAAAAGCTCTGCCTCTTTCAATCAGCTGTTCAAATTATACCAATCTCATGTTACTTTTGGTGCTGTCGCAGATACTTGATAAAATGCTTTCAAATGGTGGAAGTACTGGGATATGTTTTATGATTTCTGCATTAGTTTCTGATGACTTAAGAACACATGTGAGATATAAATTGCATATTACAGCACAGTGCCCTCAGCTGTCACCTTATGGTACTATCCTCCATCTTAAATACATAGGAATCTGAGTCTGGAATTTTTCCTAGGTAGAAATTCAAAATGAGTGAGGGCAGAACGCAGCACTGTCATCATCTTATACATCAGAAAGAGTAAATATACAGTGTTGTAGTTGCTACTACTAAGAAGCTGATCACTAGATACAGGCTGAAGTGTCTGTAAAGAGTTAAAGTCTTGAACGCGAGCCTCATAGAAGTATTGCTCAAAGAACCTTGGTGAAATCTCTGGCATTTTAGTTAAGCCAGACTAAAATAGTTAGTCTAACTAAAATAGTCTGGCTTCCGCTTGTGGTGTGAAACAATAGGGAGGTTTAAAGTCTGTGGCAAAAGTGGTAGTGCTCTGCATTGGTAGATCTTTGTTGATTTCTAAAATTTTCCTTACATCTACTAGAATTAACACCTCAGTCTATGATGAAGCAGTGTGGATAGCCATCCAGAATGGCCTTTCCACCTCATCTCTTGTTTTTTATCTTCAGCAGCTGTTTGTCAGTTGCCGTGGCTGCTGTCGTAGATGAGGCTGTACAGGCTTTACATACAAACAAATGAGTTATGAAAGCTTCTTATTACTTGACTGCATTAGTATCAGCCAGCTGTAGTCAGTACTGTGAACCCCAAGTGTTATGAATCATTAATATTTGGCCCAGGAAAGCTTTTGGATTGAGAGCTCTGGCAGATCAACTGCAGCAGTTTGAACAGGATTGTTTGAGGTGTTACCACTGCCTGCTACCCACTGCCCAGACAAGTCACAGTCTGGTTCACTGCTGGAGCAGCTGGATCAGCCTAACCTACCAAAGAAGCTAGCATCTAGTTTTCAATGTATAGTATTGTACTAAGCTGAGGAATATGGCAGGTTGGGAGCTGATTTATGAGTATGTTAGGTATCCCTGCCTAAATTTCCGTAATCTTTGCAGGAAGAATGGGACAATGTAATGCAGATATCTGCTGTTTGAATCTACCTCTGCCTCTGTCAGAGCCCTGAAAAAAAAAAACCCTAGGGTTTTGATTTAGGATTTCAAGGCAGTTACTAAGTTTAGTCTGTGAACTTGAATGATGTTTAATGCTGCAGAGAGTGTTCATGACATATTCATGGGAATAGCAACAGCTATAGATTTGGGGAGGAAGGGTTGCTCCCTTTTGAAGTACTCTGTAGATTGCTAGAGGTAGCATCAGGCTTGACACTAGGGTAGACTTGGGCAAGGGGTTCTTACTAGTAGCATTAGTAGTAGTGGTGTGAGGATTGAAAGACTGCAGTGTAATGTCATCTTGATGTTGAAAATATGAAAGTGTTTAATCAGTGTATGGGAGGAATGTGACAAATGAAATTGTTCCGTATCAAGAAACTCACTAATTTAGTAAAGGGTTCTTCAGTTTGACTCACAGTTTTTGGTACTTTGATTACAGGATGTCCAAGCAGGGGCAGAGAAAATTTGTAGACTTTTGTCTGTCTTGCTGAATTAGTCATTTGGCACTGGCTAGACATCCACAGTACAGGCATGAAAAAATAACGTGTTCTGTTAAGAAAACCTTGGTGACAGATCAGTCTAGGTAGCATCTTGTCTGTGTTTCAGATGTGAATACTTCATTGGCAGCATTGAAGACTTTATTGATTTAGGCAGTTTGTGAATATTGCAGTCCCTCCTGCGCTCTCCTCCTTAAAGTCCATTTCATCTTACATGGAGAAATTATGTAAGGGGATTGTCTTTAGGGCAATGTTAAAGATAGAAAACTAGCAAGCAGTCAGAACCATTAGGAAACCTAAAGTACATCTTCTCATTTTGTTTGCTGTTTGGTTTTTGTGTTTTGTTGGTTTTGGTTTTGCTATTTTGCATGTACCTTGTTTATAGAGAGCGGTGTAAAATAGTATTTGTGGTCTTGAGGGAGTCAGTATTGGGATAGCCAAAGTTTCTAATGTTTAGTGTTTTCTCCTTAACATATGCAATATAAATATCTGCAAGCAGACTGAACATCTAATAAAGGTGACCACAGGTTACAGTTCTGTAGCGCAGTAACATGATGGGCAGGTTTTGTGATTATATGGTTAAAGGAACAAAGTAATGTGTTTCTTATAATGTGTAAATCAGCTTCATACTAACAAGTTGTCTTAGTTATGTAGAAATTACAGACATGGGGAAAGGAAAAGCACAACAAATTACAGTATGTCTGCATTCATGCTTGCATTTCATCAAAGCATTATAATGTTGATAGAGAAGAAAAACAAACAGGAAGGGGCAGGAAAAGTAGGTTTAAGTTATCCTTCCAGCATGACTACCTTATGTTGTGTTTACGACACTTGAGGAAAGAACTGAGTAGTCCTGGCCTTTGTGTGATCTTCATCATTTTTCACCATGATCGCTGATAAAATTTTTATGTGGAGAGTTTCTGTCACTTCATATACCCTAGAAACAAGAAAAAGCCTGTCTTCTTACCTTGGTGAAGGAAGAGACTAAATGCATCAACGTATTGTGATACTGCACACTTGGTCAAATACAGTGAGTTGGTGCCGTACCAGACATTTTCAAGCCATGCTGAATTATTTGGAGAGCTGAACGTATGTATGACGATACCCATATTGGAGGAGGCTGAATTTAGTGACAGTGGAAATCTGCATGCTTAACATTGTACATCCAATATAAAGGATAAATATAAAATGAAGTTGGTAATAGAGCACAAAGAAGAATTTACCTAGCTAATGATGTCAGGCCTGGATTTACTCGTCCCGGCAAAATGTGAACATTTTAAAATGCTGCCTTTATCACAGTGCAGAAGGTGTCATTGTCTTGGTAGCCTGCAACAGTGGCATGCAAATGCACACCACTCCTAGTTATTGTGCTTCCCTCAGCTTGTGGAGCTGGCAAAGCTCAAAGGTTGCTGCTATGGCATGTCAAGGTGTAAAACTGAAGCTGTTTTTAAGCCAGAAGAAGTTATGTTAATGTATTTTCATTAAAATATTTAGGATGGAAAGTAGGTGTCTGCATTGGAAGGATGAGAAGACAGATAGCAGAAGTCATTTGGATATTTCTGAGAAGTTGGACCCAGGCCCAGATTTTATTTATCCAGCTATCTTTAAGGAGTGGCTGTCAAAGAAGCATCTGTTTTTCCAAAGGAAAGGTAAATATTTTGTGGGTGCATTGTACATAAACAGCAGCAATCACAAACCAGCTGTGCAGTGTGGTAAACCTGGTTGATGGTTGCTTTCCTGTATCAAGCCAACAATCAATATAAATCTGCTAGTCACAGACACCAGTCAGAAGGCTATCTTGAGTGCTAGAAATGATGTGGCTATAACCCTCTAACATCCCAGCAGCAGGGTATTGTTTGTGCAGGAAGTGACAGGAGAGCCCTCCAGAGCTACTGAATGACAGCAGAGTGAGATGTTTGTCAGGCTTCTTGTCCCATACATAGGTAGGGGTTAATCAGTGCTCCCACCTTGATAAATCAAGTTGCAGGAGCTCACTACTTTGATTAATGTTGGCACTAAGGCTTTCTCTAGCAGCAAGTGAAACTCCAATTAAGACTGTGTTCCACAATTTTGGAAAAGTATTCTAAAATGCCTGTCTCTCCTGAAAGGCCATGTGCAGTGGTTTTCCCTGCCGTGCTCTGTCAGCCAGGGATAGGGGCTTAGGAAGCTGATTCACCTTGATGGCTCTTTACAGAACACGCAGTAAACGGCTTGCTTTGTTTGCAGTCTCTCTCACTCTGGTTTACAAGGTCAGGACTGATGTTTTGAATGTTTTCCCAGCAGTGTTCTACTGACCCATTTTGCCTTAATCCCCTGATGTCACTGAAATAAACTGGGGAGGGGGAGATTTCAGAACTCGAAACAATTTCCTCTGCTGTTGTGCTCTGCTGCAAATTAATTTGATACTATTATGTAAGCGTAATCATCTACTCTAATCACATCACAAGATTGGGAACAGACAGAAATAACAGGAGGGAACGTTCTAGATAGCAAAAGGGAGTCAGTGGAATAGGCTGTCGGTCAGGACCAGAACTGGAACACTTCTAAGGTACACTGTTACTAATAGTCGCTTGTGCCACTTGTCTAACGCTGTTGGAGACATCTAAGAGTTGAAGTTTGTGTTTCTGTTTCAGGTAGAAAGAGGGAAAGTGCTGGATTCTCCCGCTGAAGTTAAAGGGGAAAAAAAGCCCCCAAACCGAGCAACGCAGCAAAACCCTAGCGTTGTGTCATTTGTATGTTTAACTGCATTTGTATGAATACGAGATCTCATGCTAACACTCTGTTTCCCAGTGGTCGTCCTTCTCAGAGTAGACAAATTCATGAATGTGAATAAATAAGCATGTGGGCCTATACGTCTCTCTGTAAAATGTCTCTTTGATTAATGTCCCTATCAGGAGTTTGTTGTCAGCTATTTCATTAACGCTTTCCTGAGTACAGTTAGCTCCTTCATCTGAAGTGCAACCTCCACATCTTTCATTCCAATGGAGATCAGAGGAAACATGTCATTTTTCCTTGCATTTTCCTTTGACACTTACAGGTTTTTCTTCTGCCAGTGATACTCAGCTGTGTGCAGCGTGCCCTGTTTGCAGCCTATAGCAGAGCCATCCGCTGTGAATTGCTCAGGCAGCACTTGGGGAACTTTCGCAGGAAGAGCTTTGGGTGTACAAAGTGAGCAGACTTAGAACCCCACTTTGGTTTAGGTGTACCAAACATTCATGTTGTACAAATGCAATGCAGTCTGCATTCCAGCTTCGCTTCAGAGTGGGTGAATGCAGATGCTCTCTGCAGTGGGCTTTGACCTCCTTAGAATAATTTCCTCTGGAAAACCAAACGGAAGAGGGGGGATTGTGAAACACAGCAGTATGTTTGAAGGCCTGATAGAACTAGTCTGACCTGTGAGGCCTTTGCTTTTATTCCTGATGTCGATTAGTACAGTACCATCACATAAACTACCCTGCAGACATATTTGGGGTTTTGATCCTCAAATGCAGTCATCCCCCTCACACCCAGCTTGTAGAAAGTGGAGGCTCTGAAAACACCCAATGTTTCTCAGAGGTTTAAGAGCAGAATCTGGCTCTGGGGTTGGATTCCAAACCTTCCTACTTCTGACCTCTTTGTTAGAGCTGACTGAACACCATTTACCCTGCTGAGGCATGGTGGCACTGTCTCAGCAACATTCGGAGTCACTTGAAGCAACAAGTGGAATATAAGGTCGTGGGTTTTGTTGGTGGTTGGTTTGTTGTTTTTAATTAGGCTGGGAGTATGGCAGACAGTGCACAGAAAAAAGAAAGCACAGGTCCTTAGGGATACATGAGATCTTGCTGGTGTTTTGTTTTTAGGGTGGTGAAGTGCTGGAGCAGGCTCCCAAGGAAGTTGTGAATGCTCCATCCCTGGCAGTGTTCAAGGCCAGGTTGGACAGAGCCTTGGGTGACATGATTTAGTGGGAGGTGTCCCTGCCCATGGCAGGGGAATTGAAACTAGATGATCTTAAGGTCCTTTCCAACTCTAACTATTCTGTGATTCTATGAGTCTATGATTATTTTTACCAATCCCAAATGCTGACCATGACCATGCTACTGTCGGTAGACCATGTAAAAACTTTTCGCCCTTCAGACAGATGAGGTCTATTTCAAAACCATGTGGAAGCCAAGGGAAGATTCCTCTTGATTTCTGTGACTATAAGAGAATAAACATCCACTTAATTTGTGTATTATTGCAGATACGAAAAAATGAAATCCTTAAAGTTGCAAAAATAGAGCTCCTCTAATCCAGAAGCCCGTATGTAGAAATTTGTGACTAAACAGTCAAAACACTTGTGTAGCTGCTCTTGTTTTAAGAATTTTTATGGATCCTATTCTTAAAATGAGACTTCCCAATGAAGTAATGCCTTTAATAAAGATTTTATTGCTATTTTACCCTATTTAGTCATACAGCAAAGAGTTCATTTGCTATGTGGTGCTTTTGCATCACATACTTAAAAAGGTGAGATGAGAATTGAAAATTTAACTTTTGATTTACCATTTTCCTCTGATAATGTTACAGCACCAAATAAATTCATTTTTGCCTCATTGCTATGATTTTATTTAGATTGGATCCTAAGGTAAAAACATAAGACATCTTAAAAGCCAGTAAATACCCCTGCAGATTTCTCAGCACATAAGCAGAGGATCTGTCAAGTCTTCGCTTAAAAACAAAAAAAAAAACACCAAAATGAACCCCCCCCACACACACACAGATGGTTAAGTCCATTTTATTTGCAAATATCATACGCAAAGAAATTGTGTACTTACTTGGGTTGAAGGAAACTAATAGGCTAATATGCTTTTTCCTTCTAATAGCAGGAAAAATACCATCATCCTGACAGCATCCTTCATAGACAGATATCAAGTCTAGACCTGAGTGTTTTCAAGGGCAGCAACTACAAAACATGCCCTCCTAGACTGTCTTATTGCCTACTGGTAAAAATGGCTGCTTGGTGTTTAATTTTAAAAATACTTTCCACATGAGACACCATTTCTTCTTCTGTCATTGATTACTGATGGAATTAAATGATTCTGGCCTGTTTTACAATATTCCTTTACATTTCTGTAATAAGTAGTAATTTTTCTCTTCAGTTGTGTTATACTTTGCATGAACATGCCCAGCCATCATTACCTTCTCTCAGCTATTATTTCCCTAAACTTTTCATTATTTTTGCTGTTTGCTGAACTACATCCAGTTTATTTTAAACAGTGAATTATCTCCTGCACTATCTTTGAAGATAATAAAGAAAATTCCACACCATTGACACCCTGGAGGAGACATCACAAAGACAGACGGGGTTTACAGCACAACAGCACATCATTCCACATAAAACGCACATGCCACCCAAGAAATAGTTTGGGGGTATTTTTACCTATAAAGATGCTAAAAAGCTGTATTCTACCCATTTTAAAGCTACTGTGATAATTCTTAGTCAAAGGAAGCACCTGAGTTAAATTTCATGGTGTCGTATAATACACTAGGACATAAACCAGAAAAATACATACAGGATTAAGTTTCCATAAAGCCCAAATGATCTGGCATATGAAACAGGAGAAGAAATTTAATCCACCCCTATAATGTGGTGAGGGCACATGATTTTCACCCTATCTCCATAGCTGCCTGTTACAGCCACAGAGCCAGAATAAGCAATGCCAGGTCCTCAAGGGCACTCGTGTGGCTCCAGTGACCCATCACCTGGCCGGTTCTGGTGCCCAGGGCCATGGATGTGGCCAGCTTCAGTAGACAGGGCTAGGGATGTGGCTGGCTGTTGGCACAGTTCCGCAGCAGCAGCAGCAATCCTCACTACCCCTGGTGCGGCCACACTCTACAACTTCACCAGTGCACAGAAGCCAGCACTCAGTCAGGTAACTTCAGACCACAGTGACCGGCTGAGTATATTCATCTTCTTATTCTGAGTTACGTTCATTTTTAACTTGCCTTGAGTACCTCATTCTGTTTACCCTCAGCACTTGCACCTTCAGATGACAACATGCTGAGGTGCAAATTTCCTTGATTTCCTTCACCCTGCAAATTCCTTCCTGATTGAAAACTATACTTTCTTTGTGAAAGATAAAGTACAAAACCTCTTTTTACTGAGAAAACAATTACATTAGGAATTAATTTGTTTTAAATGTGAAATTAATTAATCTTTGTACCTAAAGGAAGCCAATCTTATAAGGCAAGAATATTATTTCCTCCTCTTTTGAAAGAGATAAGAAAAGACTTAAAGATTTTTCCATAAAGAATTTCCAAGTCAAGAACTATTACTGAGCCATTGTGACATGTTTTTGTAGGTAAAAACAGAACATAAAAGGGCACAGTGCACATCCAAAGCACTAAGTTTTTTTTAGTCCAAATGCCTTTTCCTTGTCACATGGTATTTTCAGAGGTGAAACTCAAGCAACAATCTTGGATGCAATTCAGTCTTCTCAAATTTGTTCTCTCTTAAATGTAGTGTACTTTACAGTGAATTTTTCAAACTTTAAAATGGCTGTATCTTTGTTTAATATCCGTTTACAATGCAATTGGAAAGCTGTCCTTTTACTTGTCAACTAGCAAAAGGTATGATTGTGTTCCTGTTCTCCAACGTTATTACTCAAAACACAAAAGCGAGCACATGACTGTACACTGACCTTCACCTGTTCCTGAATTGTGTCTTTTAAAAGCCTTGAATCTGTTTAAGGAGAGTTGCTGAAACCCGAAACAAACTTGGTCTAATTGCTTTATAAAGTAGATAAATGTAAAACTTCAGTATTACACTTCAGGCTCTTACTGTACTAAATAGCAAAATTAGAATGAGGGAGAACACAGCTGGAAAGTGAGTCTGGTTATAGAGAATATTTTTTTGTTACAAGCATTGATGATTACTTTGTATTATTTGGTATGCTTCTATTTCTGACAGAAAATCACCACAACCACTAGAAAGAAAATGTCTTTCTGATCAAGTTTATTTTTAAAAGCAGTGACCTTAAAAAATTAACAACTCTTCGCTCCCAAAATCACCACAAATTGCTAACTAGTGCCAATAGACCCGAATCCAAGAAGAATCTTGAAATACACTTTGCATTTAAAATTTTATTGCTTGCACTTTGCTTGATTTTCATAAGGATATTTTTAATATCAAGCAAACACATCAGCTGTGTATTCAGAGGGAATGTAAACTTAATTAGGAAGGCAAGCAGTGGGTAAAATAACTGCAGAAAGCATTTTTTGCTGCATGTCACTACCTAACACAACAGGCCAGAAATACGTAATACTTATGAGCACCACCACAATAAACTTGTTCAATAATTCCAACCGAAAAGCATGAATCAACGATTTCTAATTTAATGCATTAACTTTTAGTAATTTCCACCGCGTTTCTAACGATGTAATAAAACCTTGCAATGAGCTCTGGTAATGTTCATGTGCATATTCAAAAAAAGATTAGCTTAAATGTAACTCCAGAGGACAAGAATTATAGTAAATGCACTATTTTCCAATAGAAAAATAGCTTGTAAGTTGACAAATTTTAGTTTACAAATTTTAGACAGTTTTCAGATGGGAACTGTAACATTCAGTAAGTATTTAATCTGCTTAAAAACACAGAAACCTTCAGGTTGTAAAAGACTTTTGATGCTCATCTGATCAAACCTCCTACTCAAAATCAGGCTAACTCCTATGTTAGGTCTGATTTCTCAGAGCCTTGTCAAGGTTTGAATTTCTCCAAGGATGGAGGTTCCTCAGCCTCTCTGGGCAAGGTGTTCCAGGGCTTAACTACTCAACCTGGGTATGTCTTTGTGTCCTTTGTGCTTCTGTTACAATTTAAATGTAAATATGTTGAGAAATGCTGCTTTTTTTGTTTACACCGACAATCGACTTTTCACAGCACAAGTTTTGAAGGTTTGCTTTGATAACAGTTCATTGTGTGATCAGGAATAATTTTGCACAAAACTGTTTTTGTCTTTTGAGTGGCATGGAGTGATTGAGAGTATGCAATTATTTGTTCAGCATTAATTACAAGATATGTAAAGCAGAGGTGACTCCAGGGTTGATACTCTAATTCAGAATGGTCTTGATCTTCAGACAGCTCAGGAGCCACACACTGAAACCCAGATCTGCAATAACTAAGAAAAGAAAACCAAAACAAACTCAAACAGTAGCATCTAGTAAAGAATCCGCTATTTCAGCACGTTAGTGCTATGCCAACTTGAATATGATTAAATGATCTTCTCCTACTATAGTAAAATTTTAAAATGTGACTCACACTTAAGGCAAATGACATGACTACTGCAGTCCTTATGTTTTTGTCATTGTATAATTTAATCAGCTGTTCATCTGAACAGTTGGAAAGGACAAATCTATACAAAGATAACTTCATCTGTCTTGCAAATTTTTTTTATCTTTTTTGTATTATCTATTGAATATTTCTTATATTTTTATATAATCTATTGAATATTAGCTTGTGTTGACCTAATCTAAAATGAAAAAGAACTCTGAGGTCCAAAAGGAACCCAGCACACAATCTCTCCCTGTCATTCAGCAAGGAAATCAAATCTTAAGCACTCATTTACTTGTGCTGCTGAAAGAGTATGAGATAAAGACATGAGTTAGGCTCAATGACTGTTTTTTTATGATTAGCATACTTAGTTTGTTGCTTGTTTGTTTTTAATTCAGCATCATTAAATTCATTATACATATCAATTTCATATAAATATATAATATATGCATATGTGCACTTCACAGATCTGGCATTCCAATGCGTATGCTCAATTTGGGAAAACAGCTTTAGTAAAAGAACTTGTGAGCATTTAACAGTGTTACAGCATTTTCGGAAATAGAAGTCTTGAAAACTTTTGAAAAGTACTATGGAAAAAGGATCTTAATTATGGAAAACACCTACATCTTCCTGAAGAAGACATACACTCTGGGAAATCCTGACAACAGGACACATACCCTAGGAAGCCCTCCTCTTCCTCAAAATTTTATCCTTTATTAAGAGTAATAAACCTCTAAAAGCCCTCCAAGTATGAAGTCCTCTATAATTTTAAGCAAATAGACAACATGACTTTTCCATACAACTAGCATCACACTGCCTTATTGAAATACAGTAAAACACAGGCTTTAATGTATTACAAGGGATTTTGAACCTAATTTATCTGGCAACAATTGGCTTCATATTCACTAATAAAAATTATGTAAACTCAAAGTTCACATTATTACCTCTGGTGTTAGAAGTTGCACTGAATTTACTTGCAAAAGAGCACTAGACTTTCTACAGTTCAATGGTAGTCACTAATAAGTTAGGATGACAGCTGTTGTACATCTGAAGCTAACAAATGTTATGTGACCAGAGATGACTGGCATGACATGTGGCCATAGCCTTTTTATACAGTTATGTTCTCAACTATTTAAAAAATGTCCACAAAAGTCCTTCAGAAATACTGTTCCCAAGAAGTGGGAAAACTGATCCTTTAATATTTACCCCACTCAGTTATTTGCATATATTCGCACATTATCACAGAGCTAAACTGTTTAAATTTTAAACAAAAATAGTTAATACAACTTATTCATCTGGAAGTCATGTTCTTAGCACTGTGATATAAAGCTGGATTCACTTGCTTGAATAGGCATATATTCAATTTCCAGAAATCAGTTATCATTTCAGCCTTTGCATCTGCAATCATAAATTCAGGCACAGGCCCATATGGACAGAGAAAGTGCAAAGACAGAACTGTCTTCCAGGCAAATTTCAAAAGTGAGTGTGAAGTTCCGTATTGAAATATCACTCCCTTTTTGGTCCTTATTCACAAGCAGTAAAAGCATTTTTAATCTATCTAATATTTTCCCAGTCTTCCTGCAACTTTTACCTTCGTAATTTTTATACTGATAAAAGTGATGCTATCAATTTATGTCCATCCTAGATACCTATACACAAAAAGGTTCACTGTAAGGATTTTATGGGTTCCAACAAAGAAGAATTTCCAAATATGAAACTGACTTAACCTACTTATTTCACGTACAAGAAGAATACACCTCTAAACATGTTGTGGTTGTCACAGTTTCTTTTGCCATTAGTGTTTTGCTACATTTTTTACATTTAATAACTTTAGAAAAGATTTTTCGATGGAAAAGTTGCTACCTTTGCTTTTTATTTTTATCTTCTGGTACCTGAATTTTCAGTGACTAAATATTTATAGTTTTTTAAAAGACATATGAATAGTTAAATATTCAGTAACTCCAAGTCTGTTTCATATATACCCTAGTTGTTATAATTTTGCATGAACTGATTTTTGAAGTCAAAAGTTAACTGCTTTTCTTCTCTGATAGAAGCAATAAAATCGGAAAGACAGAACAAAATTGCTGGTCATCCATTTCTTCCTGCGTGCTTAGAAGGTATGTCTGGTGTACAGAATGGAGAGCCTGAAAGGTTTCAGGCATTTGGGAAGTTTTTTTTTTAATTAGGCTTTGACGAAGAAAATCCTTATATAGCAGTGATAGAGCAGATTAAATAAAACTTAGCATAATACTAGGATCTACTCAAACATAAAGCAGATCTCTACCTTATTCCAAGTAATTGCCAGTGGAAAGAAAAAATGAAATAAAATCAAACAGTATGAACATAACTTTGGATTGCTCTTTAATAGTCTATTAGGACAATACCTGGGATAGTATATTCACAGGTGAGAGAGTACGGTCACATACTGGGACTAGTCCACTTAATGGCACCAACAACAACACGGTTACGTATGTGAGGGGCATAGTCCCTCGCACTCAAAAAACATCATACAATCCAAACTTTCAGTTCCACCTTCTATGTAATAATTAAAATACACACTACCTCATGTACTAAAACTCTAATATCTGAAGTAAAGCACAGTCACTGACTGAAAACACAGTAAACCACAAGGAGATTTTAAAATGTCTGTTAATTATGCCTACTAAAATAGAGAACTATCTCAAGTATTATGCAATAACTGAGAATTGAAGAGGAAACTGGGGGAAAAAGGTTACAAAATATAACAGAAAGAAATAATGTGCTTCCATCTGTTACCTGTCATGTATCTTCATAAAATCCCAGATCTTCTTAGTGCCATTCTAGGGAATAAAAAAAAAATAAAAGAATAAAAAAATCAGTAAAATTAATTCCAAGTGAAAAATTACCGTAGCAAAATTAAACATACATTTCTTTGAAAACTTGGTATAGCTGTTTTTATTTTATGAGACCATTATTCTGGATTTTGACAGAAAGTATTATAGATGGTGAGAACTGCCTTAGGCCAGTTCAAAATTTTAGTTCCACAATATAATATTGATAGCTAACTTGGGACCAGGGCAGTCTCTGGGCCCAATTCTGGCTACATTGTCAACTTCAGATGCCAAATTCAATCATTCAGGTACTAGGAAGCAGCTAAGCTTGAACCAGTAAAATAACCCATATGTCTATATTCTTCCATGTCCAGAAATGGCCTTAGGAGGTCAGCTCAGCACTTACTTCCTAACTAAACTACTCAGGGATCCAGGAACAGGACATCCTTCCCTCTAACCCCTTACAAGGCCCCAGAATAGTGGTTTTGTCCATGATATGCCTAACATGAGGAGATCACGCTCCTACACAACAGCTGTTACTCAGCACTGCTTATGGTGGTGAGGATTCTGCATAACAGTAGGCTTGAAGACACAGCGTTCACCCAAGAACTGGGAGGCATAAAGTGAATTATTTTCTTCAAGTTGGGCCAATTTCTGCCCTCTGCTATCCTAAAAAGAATGACATCCACTATAGCACAGATTAAACTGACCCCTCTAAACAAGCATTCTTATACAGTTATGAACATGTACTTTGCTTACATTTATATTCTGCCTTCTACGATCATCAATACTCATTCATACACACCAGTTAAGAGATACATATGTAATTCTTTACCATGCTTATCAGAAGTGTGACAGTATTTTTCATGTGAAATACAACTAAGATTTCACTCCTAGGTCAGTTTTACGTCTATATAAGGACCAGTATGCAATCATAGGAAATTCTTTTGGTTGATACCTTTCTCTTATTTGCATGGTAAAAACTAACCTGCTGAAAACTTATGTACCTGAACCACACTTAATGTGAAAAGCAGCATAAGCTTTCTATTATGAAGTATAGTTAAATAGATGATCAAACCCTGAGCAACTGGTTAACGATTTAAAGCAGGTAAATGTGAGCAATGAAAGAAGAATTAAGTTCAGTTGGTGGGTAAAGGTGCCAAGCAATATAGACAGGTCCTTCAGCTCTATTACAGATGTCATGGCTACCAAGTACACAACAGCTGGTGGGGATTAGATAACAAGCACTCTAGTTCAGAGATTAAGCTCCTGAGCTTTATGAGTTTACCAAGGTTTTTGGAAGAGTACTGTTTGCTTACTAGCTGCGTTCCTCTTCATTCCCACAACTCTAATTATAAACAGTTGTCCATGTCAAGAGAAATTCTAGTCTATTCTTCCACTGGTGTCTGTGCATACCTTCTGTTAGCATTGGAAGGAGTCAAACATACGCATTACAAGAGGCGGCCTGTTACCATTTAAATGCAATATAATGTAGAAAGAAATAATGACAGCAAATTCTCAGTATGAACCAAAATACTAACGCTACAGTTTATCAAGCTGAATGTATATCCAACCTGTTCTGCCTAGTAAGACAGAGGAACAACTTTTAAAGGACTATGATACAACACATAGTTGCAGCACTTGAACTTAATAGCATAGGCTATGTGGTATGGCAAGATAACTTAGATATTAAATGTGTAAGGTCCTTCTTTAGTCTTATTTCTAAAAGACATGTATTTATTTCTGCACAACATGCATTTGTGAGATTTTCTCTTGTTTGTAGATTGTTGTGCAATTTTCCATTTGACATGAGTCTGGGAAAATGTGGACCAAGGATAATGTCTTCTGCATCTACCTTCATATTATTTATCTAGTTTCAACTGTTCCCTACCCCAAATGGTAAGATGTGCTACCATCATCCATTCTCTCTTTATAGTGTTCATCTGGGAGAAATGCAGTTCTCCAGCTCATGGAAAAGATAAAACAGCCTGAATTAAGGCTCTCCTTGCATTAACTTAGGCTATTAGTCCTGTGATACTACTTCCTAACACATGTTCCCACCAACAATCTTCCTGCCTCTTTCCTCCTGCTATAATCTTGCAAATTACAGAACCTCATTGCTTTGGAGCACTTATGAAAGGGTTTCAAATAGCTGAGGAAAAATAAACACTAGAGGATCATCCCCATCCAGATGGGATCCATCAGATCTGAATGATCTCTTCTCAAGGATAAGCTCCATTAGCATTAACAGAATATACTTTACAAATGTGTACATAACTTTTAACAGAAAGTGAAAGAAGGAACTTAATATCTAGAAAGAACATAATCAAAAAATAAACCCTGTATTTTCTAAGAGGCTGGACAGCACATGAAGCACTTTCTCCAGAACATGTTTGATTAGTTTAAGAGCCAAATTCAAAACCAGCTATAGGCAAAATTGAGCCCATGCAAACGAGATGTTGGTTATCATCATACACTGATTGAACAATGTCAGTTAAGCTATTTTCTGCCTATATTTGAATAAAAAATTATTTCATACGATCAACCTGCACCTGTCCAAATAAATAAATCAATAAACAAGTGAAACATTCCAAGATCTCATTGTTTACAGTGGCAAAAACTCAAGTGAGTTCCATTCATGCTCCATTGTCCAAGTCAAATGTAATTTGAACCCAACAGTATGGAGCTGAGTTTCTATTGTACCCAGTGCGTGGCTCTTTCCTAACAGACTAGTATGAAGGCTGCTAATTATTAATAGCATGTAAACAATTACCAATGGCTCTTATGCTGCTTTACATACTTTACAGGACATTAATTCTAACCAGTTTCTAACCAGCTATATCAAGCTGTATGTAATATCTCTATCTTATCTTTAACACAAAAAAATAAACTTCTGAAACTGCTCAAAATGCATGCTTTTAAAATTGAAGCAGCCATGATTACTTGTTAAAAGTGTTTCACTCCATATATTCTGGCCTTTGACAATGCCCTCGTATCGCCACAGTTATAGATAGTTGGAAAGAATAAAAGGTATCAATGGTCAACATTGTCCCCCCAAAAAGATAATTATCTTTGTGAAATACAAAAGCTCTCTCAAATCCTTAACACTCTTCATTTTAATAAATATATATATATATTATCATGATTATATAAGTCCATTCTCTAATGTCTAATAAGGAACAATCAAGGCGTTCTTTGATTGCATCTCAATGTGTTCTTTGATCTGCATCTCAATGAACTGAGAGAAACAAGTGTGACTGATCACTACAAGATCTAAGCACTGATGACAGGAGGGAGAAAGGAGTGCATTACTGAATTTGAGAAACACTTTAGAAAATATTTTTCAAATTGGAAATGGGTCTTGTGATGTTGACTAATATTTCAAAAGTATTTTATATTAGTTTTTATCTGTTCAGAATAGCAATTCTGATATTGCAACAACTTTGTATAATACATATTGGATTAGGTAAATCTTTAATCACAAAGTAATAACACTCCAGTTCTCAGTTCAGTGGTCAAGTTCTGTGATGTTGCAATGCTGAACTAGTGCATATAGTATGTGTAAATTAATAAAGCTGTATTCCAGGAGAGGCAGCATATGAGATAGCTTCGTTTCATATTACACAGAAGACAGATTACTCACATAAGCACAAATTGCATAAGAAAGCCGTATCAGGTCAGATGAGATGTCCGTCTTTCCTAGAATCCTGTCTCTAATGGCAAAAGGAAAATACAAGAACTGAGGAAGCACACAGCAATATTCTACTGAGCCTTTGACAAAAGGCAGCTGAAGGGTGTCAAAAGACAATCCCTCCAAAAAAAGATCCAAATTAGTACAGTCCTCCTCTGACAAGCAAGCACAGATAGCCACTTCTATTCTACTTGAATGTGCAACAGTATGACACAATGTTATGCTCATCTTGTCTACAAGATGACTTCATCATGGCATTGACACTTAGACAGGATCACAACACTAAGCCACTAGCTTGACAGTCTGCACAAGAACTCAATCTCTTTCGGTTCAAGTGATTCCGGGACAACCACACACTGCAAAAACCTCTCTGCTGGAGAAGTGTTGACAGTAGATGCAAGCTCAGCAGATGTGACTAGTACCAGCAGAGCTGTTTATGATGCCACCCATACTTGATCTGTTCTGCTTCCATCCTTGAAATCATTTTCCTACTACTCTTCCTGCACCTGCTCATTGCCACAATTACAGGCAGGAGCCTGTTCACACCGTCTGTTACAGATAAGTTGGACTTGCCTGCAGCCTATAATCAAAATAGCATTCTTTTTCCCACCTACATTCTCTGACCAAAATGCCTTAAGAAAAACTGCACCAGAGATATTGATGTCCTTTGCTTTCCTTCACTGCCTTAGACAATATAACATCTGACAAAACATGGTCAAATTGCTGTCTTGATATCTACACAAAGGATAACTCTTGCTTACAAAGAAAAACTCAGCTAAGACTTAGCCCAGGCTAGCAAATAAAGATGATAAAAAAGACATGCTATGTTAACAGGGTAAAAGGAAACATTCAGTGGCACTGGTGATACTGGGTGTGCTCTACATGCAACAGACCCTGCACATGCTCTGACACAAGTTACCTGGGCGTTGCCTTCTACTCTTCATCTGGGTCAGCTTGAATGCCTTCTTCTTTTCCGTGATGGCAGCACCCATACACGGTCTGCCAGCAGAGAACCTCTTGAGCCAGCTCATACATCAGGTAAACGTGTGCACATGTAATAGCACTCAGCTCAGTGTTACACTGATTCCATCCTGGACCTTCAAAAAAAACCAACACAAACAAACCAATCCTGCCTCAGTTTGACTGTGGTGTAAAGCCCTGCTGGGACTCTCAATTTCTCTGTAGATGCAGTTTTTTTTCAAATGGAGGGAGTAATACTTTAGCACAATTTCAGAGACAGATGTAGGCCCTTCCAAAATGGCCATCCCTCCCAAAGAATGGGAGCTGTTTATAAATAACGGAAGTGAATTAGAGTTGTTGGGCCTCAGTTACAAATAAGACCTCAAATTTACAATGCTATTGAGCTTTGAGATACAGAAGAGAAAGGCATAGTGGTGCAGCAGGCCAAGCCATACAGCTAAAGGTAACCTAGGTACAGTGCCACACTACGGGCTGACATAGCAGAAGCCTGTAAAATCACTAATGACATGGAGATGGCAAATGAGAAATAATTGTTCACTATTTCTCACAATATAGAAGCAGTATGCCATAGCTGGCTTCCCAAGGAGAAAGGCTAAGGCTTATCTGGGTACTAATTTGTCTCCTTTCAAGAAGCCAGTGCTAAAGTCCAGCAGCTGCACACAGAAGTTTTCATTGCTTGTTTTATATATAAAACAAGCACCTGATAGCTTCTGAAGCACCTACCCGCAAACTGTATACATGTATGTTCTAAACATGTGCAATTAAAGGCTTATAGCTCTTAAGTTTGATCACAAATTTTATTCGGAAGAGTAAACTGAAAACATGTTACTGCAACAGGTTCAAGAACACTCACAAAACTTCTTTAAACACTTCCTTTATGTAATAATTGTTTCACAACTTCACACAAGTGTTTAAAATGTATCCTCAACATTCAGGTTTACAATCACAGATTTCTTGTAGTTTCTCTGCCAAGAGTTCAGAACAACTCAATCAAATGAAACAAATCAAATGTTTTTTTGGATCTGCACTGATTTAAGTGATTTCTTGCAATAAGCAAGAACAGACAACACATGACTCAAGCAGAAATGATCTTTACCCAAAATCTACTTAAAGCTTCTCCTATTTTATTTGCCTTATTTAAGTATTTAATAATTTCAAACCCAACTGAATTAAAGGCACTTCCCTGTCATCTCCCATGTTTATTTACAGAAAACTTCGGCTTGAACAGACAAAGCTGAAATGGCCAAAACCACCTCAGCAAAAACCAATGATACCTTGTATTAGATTTCTGAGGAGACTGGTAACAGTTCACAAGGAAAAATCACTTTAAATGATGAAGACATATGTTCAAACTTCACATATGCCACTAAAAGAGAAAAAAAGTCTGCCTGTGACAATGATTAACTTCTTAATGTTTACATTACAGGAGAGACAACATGATGTCTGGCGACCCATTGTGATAGGAACTAAACATATGTAGTGGGAACAGTTCCTGTTCAATGATCTTACAGCCCAGACAAAAGTTGGTGTAAACAAACATCGTCAGTTAAGAAAAAACGACATATTATGGCCCAGATAAGCTACATGCACCAATTATGAGGGTTAAAATGACAAACAACAGTCATGATCCCCTAGCCTCTACCAGTTGGAGTGGGTTTAAAGCAGTTATCCAAGAGGTAAATGCTCCATGTTCGTGAAAAAACCCAACTTGAGAAGCTGAAGAAATTATAAAAATACTCTTGTCCCCATTGCTCCATTTCCTCTGCTTCCACACTTCTAAAACACAGAATTGGTTAATGTCCTCAATGCAAAGGGATTATGACCATTCTTCATTCAATAAAATACCAACATTATAGGTAAAGAAAAACAGGTAAGAATTAATTGGCAAATAACGGTCTTAAACCAGAGTCAGCAAAGCCAAGCAAGTGTGCAGCCGCTGTTTAATGATTTACACTTAAGAAAACAGTAAAACTCCCTGCAGGAATAATCTCATTTTGCTTTTTTCTGTTCTCAAAAGAGCATAAAATTTCAAAGGGGTATGTTTTTCTTCAAAAACATGTGTACAACTTGGTTTTCTATTGCATTTATTTTCACATTCCATCCATCTTCTATAAATTTATCTACACAGTTTAATATCAATGTCCACATCAATGTCTCTATCTGGAAATGTACACTCTCTTTGTTGAGATGTCTATTTGCTGTCCAAGGCCACATGGCAAGAGAACACCAAACTTTAAACTTTATTAGATGGGGTTTCACCAAGTTAATCCAGATGAGCAGCATGCCAGGGGAGCCAAGTAACTGACGCATGAAGATGGACAAAGATCTACACCAACAGAGCGAGCTCCTGTCGCCTCCTTCCACCTTTAATTCAGTAAGTAGTCTTAGCCTAATGCTTTTCAGTTGTTGCCTCCTTTTTGTTGCAAATAAAAGCTGCCAAGAGGTAAATTTGCAATAAAAGCAACTCATTAATTCAGTACTTTTGATTTATAAAATACATGATCCTACAATGTGAAAATATGCCCTGAAGATATGCATTAGCTGCTGCTTCTCCTAGAGTCACAGTTCTTAGGCTAAACAGAGTGGACTTTGCCTATGGTAAAGTCAGCAAGACACAAGATACTGGATGCTAAAAGTTAAGCTCTCATCCCTCTATAAATGAACCTTTCCATTCCTTTCTCCACCTGCTACAGAGTAAGTGCTCCTATCAGTTGAAATTTCCTTATTACATTTCTTTTTTTCAGCTTAATGGAATATGATGCAAATCTGTAGCAGTTTTCAGTGGGAGCAGATGAGAATTTATAATCTAAAACATTTCTTGCCAGCTGAATTATTAATACTCGTTATACGCAATCAACACATAATGTTTCCACTGTCCCCAATGATGTGCCCACAGCTGTACTTCCAGGACAAACTCAGGACCGAATACTTTATACTCTTCACTTTCCTATTGTACATTTAGTGACCAAATTACTTTGCACTGAGTATTTTTTGTAATATTTTTAGGACTATGTCATACACAAAAATGATGCAAATAAATTAAAAAAATAAACCAGCACTTTGACCCCCTAAAATCCACAGTTCGGGATTTCTTTAAAGATAAAAAGCATTAGAAGTCAACATGATACTGCAAAACCTGTATGGAGAATGGAAATCAAATAGAGAAAGACAGCTACGGCAAGTTTGGACTTGTGATGTTTTCCAAATATGAATAAAATAAAATACCTGTTCCACATGCTTTAAAAGCTTCATTGCTTCCTGCTGGATATTTTTATTGGATTAATAAATTAGTGGAGTGGGTTTTTTTGTTTACAGACAGTAGAGAGCTGCTATGCTGTATCTAAAAATCTTCATCTACAAAAAAACAATGCAAAGGAACAGTCAAGAATTCAAGGACAATTAATATTCAGCTTTTTCATGTAAAAGAAAAATGCTTTACTGAAGAGACTATTTTGCATCTGAAATCTGTCTGAAATAATGACTTATAATAGCTTTTTTTGTCTGCTTTAAAGGTTTGATTTGTGGTAAGGAGGAAGAAAGCTGTTTTCATGTAATTATAGATTTCATAGAAAGTATTAAATATCTTTCAAAATGAAGGGAAGCACTTTCAGCTCGCGTAAACGCATGCAACTCAGTTAAAAAAAAAAAATCAATAAAGTAATTCAAATTTGCATTAGTTGAGCGCCTGCCCCTTCCCTTTTGAATGTATAGTGTACATCAGTATTAGGTAACTCTTATGCCTGGCTATCAAATTACGCAACTACTAATTTAAATCCAAGGGCAAGGGGGTGGTGTCAAAAGTCACTTGGTCTTAGGGTGCAGTCCTGCAACAGTGTAAGTCAGTCAAAATCCACCTTGCCCCTTGTTGTACCCCAACTGCACAGCTCTGCTTGACCCTTATCACTGCCATTTGTGTAACTACACATCAAGCTGGTACTGGGAACTGATGTGATAAGGAAAAAAAATGCTCTACAATAAAACCTAATTAAAAAAAATTACAGATTTTTCGCAGTCAACATTCATGTAATGCCATTTTATACCTACAAAGTTTTCACCAATGACTATTAAACAAGACAGCCCTGGTCTACTCAAAAATAGAGATGCACATGATAAGGAGTGTTCCAGAGAAAGACAAATGAACACAAAAATGCCAAACTTACAATTTCAGCCCACACCCACTAATCCACTCCATCAGACTGCACACGCTGGAGTAAATGAAGCCTCATCTTCAAAAGCAATTTGCAGAATTACTTGCTGCTGATGAAGAACTACTTCAAAAGAGTTTAAGTGTTATGGAATTTTACTGTTTTTTTAAACAAGCCACTGTTTAAGATTAAGAGGAAGGGGGGGAGTGTTTGTTTTTTAAACAAAGCTTGAAAGATTTCATCACTGAATTATCCAAAATGTTTATTTTAAAAGAATCATGATTACACATAATGTCATTTTGCAGTTTTTAACTTCCCATTTTCAAATGTTTAAGTTAGAAATCACTGGTTTTAGTGCCTTTGTGGAATCTGCATCAAAAAATACACAAACCAATGACTTTTCAACAACGCTAAAATTGAACATTCTAGCTGAAGCACAAATATTGCTGCTAATTCGCAATATTAACAATTTAAGAAGTAAGACTAAGCTTATGGGGACAAATTATCCTATGCACTAAAGAGCAAGATGCCAGTTCCAGCTGACACAGCAGTTCTGGCCTGGGCAAAGTTGCAACAGGCTCTACTACACACATTTTATGTATAAGGATCTGAAACAAGAGACAGAGATACTCAGCTCTATGTGATACCAAACTCTAAGGCATGGATGTGACTTTTTATCTGACATTAACTGGAAGACATAAAGGTACTTCTTGAAGAAATCCTAATGTATACCAGTGGAGACCACACCAGAGATGCCTCAAGAGACATAAAATCTAAGGTCATAGACTGTAATTTTTACCACCCATATCAATTTTCTCTTCAAAGTGAGGGTTATTCTGGTAGGAGTTTGTAATGAAAGTGCAAACAGATGGTTATGGCAATAGAGTTTACTGTTCAAAGGTGCAATTTCTTCACACTTTAGGAGGTAAAATAAACAATGGAGAAAGCATTAATTTATTCAACTGTTAATGCAAAACTGGGCCAAGCCACTCTATTCATATTATGTACACCAACTGCCAGAACAATTACAACCAAGATACTTGATATGCAAGTGAACCTTCTCGTGTAATCCTCTGGAAGTTTACTTTTCAAGATCACAGTTTGGTTTTTGTGTGTACTTTTCAACAATGGAGCTGTTGCAGTTTAGCTTGGCATTCAGCTATCACTAAGATCACTTACCTTTGAAGGAAATTTATAAAACATGAGAATTAAGCATATATAAGTACACTAAATTAAGTCAAATATCTTTTCTCACTCTGTTTTCTGTTTTTAATATACATTATTAAGAATAATTGCATATACATATCAAACACTATTCCAAGGCAAATACATAGAAGCGCAATGAAATCTGTACTAAAAAGAGTAAGGATAGGGTGCTTGAGTTAAGAAACATGATATGCACAAAGGTCAAATTTATGACTTTTCTTACATCACTGTACTGACAGGTCAGCATATAATTTAGGGTTATATGCTGAGCTACAGATGGGGCTTTCGTAGTACTAAATTAACTCCAATTTTGATGAAGAACTAATTGCTAATGGTTAAAAGTTTTCAGACTCTGGCATTACTATACATAAATGACAAAACTCAAATCAAGTGTTCAACTGTTCTTTCTTTTATTTAAATTCCTGCCATATTATTGAATTTTGCTGCATGTATATCCCATTTTCACTAAACTGTTTTCCCTTTGACATCTGTGACACACTTTCTTATTTTGCAGGGATAAAAGGAACAAACTCCTTCCATATTTACAAAATTACTAACACTGCTTTTTCCACAAAGTTGTAGTAAAACATGAAATCTGAAACCTTGACTGGACATAGTTAAGGAATATATTCCTAATAATGAAAGATGTTTTAACAGAGATAATGTGCATTCAGCTAACGTGACAGCAAAATACCTTCCTGTAAATAAGTATTGTACTTTCAAACAGATGTATTACACATCTCACACATCTACTTAAATCCATACTTGCTGAAAACCTGCACAGTGAAGGTCCTTTTTTGCAATCTTTTCCCAGTATTTTTCTGTTATGGTTCAAGAAAAAAAATTCCCTGCAAAATTACTATCAAAGGGACAAGTATGCAGGAAATTTAAACCACCAAGATTTCTTCTGCCATATTTTCTGCTTAATCTGACCTAGATGAGCACTTTCAACATAGCATCACCTTCTCTTTTCCTGCTTTCTGCATGGTCTCCTGCATGCAAACAGCATAAACATTTCTGCCACCACACACTGAGCCACACTAAAGATCTCACCTAGTGACTAAGCTAACTCAGCACAAAAAACCTCCTCCATTGCCACGCATGTTGCCACTGCATAGAGGTATGTGCCACACAAAACAGGGAAGAGCTGCACCTGTAATTCCATGTCCCACATTCTACAACTATGATCTCCCAAATAATTAAGGACATACTAAACTTGATGACATTCGGTTGAATCAATACACATATCTTTGAAGAAGATCAGAAGCTAGAGCAATTGATACATGTCTCCTGGGAAAAATGTCATCAGGAATTGTAATGTTTTGTCTTTTGAATTCTGCAGGAGAACAAGCAAAAGTGATACTAACATTAAAAGCATATCCCTGTGGAAAAGGAGCACGGATTTTTTTTTTTTTTTTAATTTATTGTACACCTTGCACGTCCAGTGAACATTCAGAGCAACGAAAACTAAAAATCCCTGAAGAGCCTAAAAGGCTAAGAAATATAGACACAGGAGGCACATCTGCTCAGAAAATAAAAGCCAGGGAAATACTTCAGCCAGAGGGCTGCTAAGAACTCCTGTGTGTTCTGTGTTTTTTTGCTTTTTCTGGAGTTTTCCTTATTTGTATAAATTGTTACATATTCATTGAGTTAGAAAGAAACAAACAAACAAGGCCTTCGTAGTTCAGTAATTAATGAACCCGGGGGACATGAGACACAGACTCATATCCCTGCTCCAATTTATAATAATTCATACAAAATTCCAAAAGATTTAAAAAAGCACTTTGTTGCACTCAATAACCTCCACTTTTAAGGCACTCACTGGAAAGATGGAATTGCTGAATTCAGCCTTTACTCAGTACAACTGTCATTTCAGGTAAATGTCAGAAACCCCAAGTAACATCTAAACGCCTTTATTGAATACATATTCTGTGGTGAGATTAAAACTGCAATATTTTTCCCAAGATTACAAAACTGTTTCTGCTGTGCTACATGATAAAGCCTTGGTGAAATTCAGTGAGAATGATTCCTGCAAATTCCTTTGGAAAAGGGCACTTGCACTCTCAGGTCACTAAAGACAACATTTTCCAAACAGCTAATTTTTACTGAGACACGGCTAACTATAAGAAAAATAAATAAACTTTTTTTTTTTTTTTTAAAAAAAAAGAGACCAAAAGAATGAAGAACATATTCAGGAAACCTGTTTTAATCTTGTGTAGTCCATTGGCAGCTGCTTCTTTTGACCACAGTTACCAAGATAAAGGGTCTGAATGCAAAATTCCACACCAATGAGATGACAAGACAGGGGAAATAATTCTGCACCCATCATAACACACCTAGATCAATTACATCTGTAGTAGCTGTTTCAAGAGAGAGCAAGATTCAATACAGAGTACCCATTGTAAATCTAACATCCCACAGCAGATGAGAAATCTCACTTGATGTTCTTGCACTCCTCTCTGTAGTCATCTTGTGGACTCATGAATCAAAATATTCTTTCAACTCCTTAAGAAGAGGGCTCTCCAAATGATACATAACAGGGCAAATACTGCTTTGGTCCAAATCACATTCCCACAACTTGTGATTCCCCTGATCACTTACTATACAGCACCCCAAAGGATTTTTTACTGCTAATGACAACCCCATATAGAAACTCTGACTCAGAGACATTCACCCCACTGACTTTGCCAGGATTTAGGGTTCTCACGTTATATCTCACAGCAGGGAGAGAAGCAAACACAAGTATAGTAAGTAGAAGGAGAAAATGAATCTTAAAATCAAACCCAATGCAACCAAATACGCCTACAAGCATACTTTCTTCTTTGCTACCCTAGGTCATGACCCTCATTCAAAAGAGGAAGGAAAGAAACTGTCCTTTCATCATTAATTTTGCTGTGCCATTCAGGAAAACACCACTGATACCACCATAAAACCACAGTTTAAGTTGCCACTAGTATTTCAGCCAAATGCTAATCACCACCATCAATTGTCTAATATTTCTCATTACCTCTTTAGTCATGCTAACAAGTTCCACTGCAACTTATACAGGATCTGATTAAAATCTTCTCTGGCTGAAAAACAACCAGCAGTAGAAAAAAAACCCCAGAACTACCCCTCTTCTACGACAGTACTGGACCACTTCATTTTTAGATAGATAATAAAGCTGCATTCAAAAACCATGCAGTTGATGAACGGTTTTAATTTCTGAAAGAAAAAACACCAACTATGTCACCTGAAACAGAACACCAATAAGAAAAAGCCTGTGTACAGGCTGCTGCATCATTAAAATTGGATTGAAAAAAAACCCAACAACGAAAACCAACACAGAAAACAATTTTTCACACAGAACTTCGAAGATACTTGTATTGTAATGCACTCATAAAGCAATAGCATGGGTCACATCAATATGATTTACAAAAGTAATTAACAATTCTATTCATTTATTTGTAACTGACAGAGGACAAGATATTTCTGACACAGAATTAAAATCAATTCAGCACAATAAACTACACAGCCTGCATCACACACCTGTCTGGCACATGCCCACAAAGCAGCAGCATTAACAAGATTGACTAAGGCTAGCCAAGCAGCACCTGGGAGAGCCAAAGTTTCAACAAAGTTGGGAACAAAGCCAGGTGCAGCACTACGGTGTCTCCATGGTGAAGTCAGAGCACAGAAGGACGCGGCCCACACACCAAGGCTCATAGAAATCAAGGTTACTGCTTACTGCGTGTCAGACACAGACAAAGTCCCAGGATACAGAGCATGTCTCCTCAGCAGTACTGAATACTGTGAGCATATAAAAACTATTTATTGCTGTTTCTGTTGGCTCTTTCAACAGAATGCCAAGACACCTTTAGCTCTAACACTTTCTGCTGAACATGCAATGGCCTGAACCCAGCACACACAGAAAAGCCTTAAGGGAAAGAACAAAGGTCACAAATTCACTCCACAGATCCATCAGGGCTTCTGTAAGAATGAAGAATTAACTTCCACAAGTACTACAGACAATTACACACTTACCCTTGCAAGAGCAAGACTCATTTTTATGACCAAAAAGTATACAAAACATAGCACTGCAGAAAGTTTCCTTTCTCTTTCATCCTCCCCCCAGGGCACAACTGTTAGGTGTGGTTTGTCATCCCACTTAGTGCAGTACTGGAAGGCATGCCCCTGCTCTATCAGAAGGGCTGCAGAAGAATGTACAGACAGAGGGGAGGGAAGACACAACGCCAACTGGCATTCACCTGGGTTTTTTTTTGGAGAAATACTTCAAAAGCAAATATTCCAACAGTTTTTCCGTTTAGTGGAATGGTTTCTCTGACTAGCTTTTTTCAGCCCTTGGGTGTGATTAAATCTCTACTCTACACACCCCAACTCCCTCAAACATAATTCTTACACTTAAATCTTGACATTTATATTATTATTTTTACAAATTAATCTTTCTCTGTGGAGTGTACCATAATGCTCTAGGAAGGCTTGTATGTTCCTGTGACTCTTGTACGAGTTTTGCCAAGAGGTCTGAACTCCTAAATAGATCAAAGAGAAAGCAACAAGATAAAAAGAAACAGGGTTCTCCAGACAGGTCAACCATCTCCCCTCGACAAGAAAAAAGGATGGTTCACAGAAACAATCAGGTTTCAAATTTAGAGGAATTACACCTTAAAGTACTATAGATGTCATTCCCGTACTAATGATTATTGGCTGGTTTCACTGAATAGGAGACCAATAGTTTCACATTATGCGTTAACTGATGAGTTACAGATACAATTTTAGGCTGTACAAACGGCAGTGATAAGGAAGAGTCCAAAAAGCCACCAAGTAAGCAAGAAACTGCTCAGCTATGTCCACTGCTTTAAAGTATCAGAAACATTACAATGCTGAGAGTGCTAAGTGCAGACACGCATATGAAATTCTAAGGCAGACTTGCCAAAAGATTTGATAGCCAACTTTTCTTCCAATGCTGCTGCTTCAAAAGCTCCACAAGCTAAGTGGCCAAACAACAGCACAGGTAGGTCTTAAAGCCAAAACGAAACTGAATGAAGCCAACAGTGATAGTTCATTTCAGCAGAAGATAAGAATTTATACAAGACATGTATAGGTTCATATCCTAAATCTAAAAGAAAAATAATTATTTACAATGTTATACTCAATATACAAATTCATCTGTTTACCTTGTTTTTTCCACATCCTGACTTCCAGCTCAGTTTGTCAGAACACGTAGTTTCTGGTCGAAAAGCACTGAACTTCTGTGACCCTTTTTACTTTCTAAGTAGAACAAAACACCAAATAAACACACAAAAAATGTGTTGAACTGCTTTAGGCTTTGCCTAAACTAGGATTAAATAGAAACAATGCAAGTGGCTCACCAATGAGAAGAGCAAAAAATACTTTATTCAACAAGGTTGGAATTTCAAGAGTTTATAAAAATATATGCTAAGGATCTTAGTGTCTGGCCAGACCTACTTATAGCCTAGAATCATTTTATGCAGTGAAAAAAAATGCTACACTCATACCAAGTTCACAGATAGCTAATACGGCTAATTAAAACAGCAGCTAAATGACAAGTATAATTGAAAAACTCCCTAAAACAGTAACAGCAAGTTATCAAATTCTACATAATTCATAACACAGTCAATATTCCTACTCTTAATTTTAATGATCTCATACATCATGAAAATCCTGCAGAATCACTCGAATAATGTTATGCTTTTCAGGATATATACAATTTCTAAGCATATACTGCGCAGAAAACCTATTAATTGCATTTACCTCACATTACGCTCTTGGGAAAAACAATTTTCCACATCAAGAGTCAGATCTACAGTCAGAATCATGCATAGATGTATGCATTGAATTCCAGGAAGAACTTGCAAATTAAAACTGAAACTACAACACTGAACATTTCTGAAATCTTAAGATGGATAGTGAAGAATGCACCATGTGCTTTAGCAGCTTGCTAAGGAATCCTTCTAGTCTTTTAAAACAAATGTTTGTATTTGCTTACTAAATATGCACCTTGATCATATGCAGCATGACATCAGAACAAGCATCTGACTTAAAAAAATGAAGCTCAAAATCTCAGTGGCAATGTTTTCTATGCACACTTTTTGTTTTTCTCAACTTTTTTTGCTAGATCTACCACTCAACTTTAAAATAATACATAACTTACTGGCCAGAAATACTGTGGTGGTAAAAGAAGGTGGGGAGAGGGGAAGAACGCAAGAGGTCCAGGTTCCAGAAGAAACACAATTACTACACAAATGCATTTTGCACACACTGAACACACAGAATAAATTTTATACACCAGAATAAATTTTATACACCACAACATAAAGAACTACTTAAGAAACAGATAAGAATTTGAAGCATGAGGTAATTAAAAATACCAGACGGCAGCATCCCTAAATACAGGGAAAGAAAATGAAAAAGCACAGTAACCACCACCACCATTTTTATGCTTGTGTACTTTTCCCTCCATATGTAGGAAAAAACATAAAACTCAGCGGGGGGAGGAAAATCTTGCACACAGAGAGGGTCACACAAGCCATGAAAGAGATACTGAGCAGATGACAGGTTATTAAGCTTTCACCTTTAGGTAGTTAGGATGATCTGATGTCTCTTTTATGATATTTCCCTTTTTTTTTAATTAAAATCTACAATGTGTTTAACAAGCAATTCTTCCATCAATCTTTGATGTGTTTTACTTATAAAGCAGCGACAATTTTCAGTTCAGAGTCCTTAAAGTTCCAGAGAAACCATTTTCCACTCACTTGCTTTGAAAGCCATAATAATAATTTGATGAAGAACAGCAGCAGGGGGCTAACAGAAGCCAAGGCTTAGTAACAATCTTCAGATTTTTCTCCTAAGACTTTCTCACCGACCCTCCTCACAAAGATCCTCAGGGCTTTTCATCCTTTCCTCACAACCTCCTCAAAAAGATCAGTTCAAAGTGACTGTTCCTGGAGCAACTAGCTCCAGGTTCTGCTATTTTCTTAATTTCACTTTCACCTCTCAATTTTGATAGACTCAACCGAAATCTGATTCCCATAATGCTGGTCATGTCCTCAACCTTTTCCTGTTGGGAAAAAAATAATACACAGTAGGATTCAAGAAGTAACTTTGGAACATCTTCTAAACTGTTATCTATTCTAAAGCAAGCACTGGCAAAGACAAATATACCCATTACTAAAAAGTCATATACAACTGGCATTCAGTTAATAGAACTAATTAGTGATTAACTGATTAGCGATTTATATATAGTTCAATGCTTTACTGCAGGATTTCTGAAACCTTCATAATGACAGCGACCCTGTAATAGTTTAATTTTTGGAATACAAAGAATCATGCAAGCCAACTGCAAATCATCTTCAGCTACTCTTTAAAAATGGGAACTGCCTGTAACAAATGGTAAGTTCTTTGCTTATATTTTCATGCAAATTTAGAAATCAAACTTTCATGGAAAACAGAACTATTAGGATAGAATCACTAAAGCACATTTTTTAATTTCTGTCTTTCTGTGCTCACCACCATTTTATTTCTTTGTTATTATGGCACTTGAAGGACAATCTTTGTTGATCAGTAATTTTGGGGAACTTCTGGAACTCCAGAGCTCTACAGATTCTTTAATCGTTATATTCGAACGATGTCACTGTGGTCAAAACACCACATGTGTAATTTCTGCAATAGGAACAGCTACTTCCATGAAGCAGGACATAGCTATTCACCCCAGATTCTAGTTACAACCTCAGTAGACATGGCTAGGAGCAAACATGGACTAAAGGAGATCAGATACATTGCCTCCTTATCTTGAGGACAGGGCAGCACATATGAGAAATCTGAGGTCAGAAAAGACAGATGGTGGGCATGCCCACTACAGTCAAGCCACCCCTTGTCCTTACACTGTTAAGCTTTATGTTTTCCAATTGGTGACTCTCAGCATGTGTTTCTACTTTATTTTAGCAAGCTTGTATTTGCAAAACAAACTGGGAGAATACACTGTGGAATAAACTTTGAAATGTCTGATAACATACCAGTACTTTCTCAGAGAAACATTAACTTTCTGCAGCACTCCCTTCTCCTACAGTAATACACTATTAAAATGCTAATGCGAGATCCGGGTTTTTTAATGATATTTTCATTAAAAATTAAAAAAGGCACACATAAATTCTAAGTCAGTGAACTGACTTATAATCCTATCAGTAAACATGGAAAAAGTTTCTGTTGGCTTTGAGATAATTATATCCCAAATATTGGATAAAGATGATCCATCAATAATATAAACTAAAGAAGTTTCAAGAAGTCCAGAAACAATATCCTGAGAAACAGGAACACTTGTGTATAATTTTCTACAAGGATACAATCACTTTACAGAATTGAAAAAATGTAAGGCTGAAAGGACCTCACAAGATCACTCAGCACAGCTCTCAGATCAAATATACATAAGTGCTATGTTACATAATATAGGCCAGATACAGAATATGCATCTAAGCATTATCCAGTCACAGCCTCCATTCAGTCTGTTTCATTATTCAAACTCTTCAACCATTTGTCTGATTGTTAGGATTAAAAGAAATACTTGCAATAGTATACATGTAATTGCACTGTAAGATTGTTGTGCTTGAAGTATATGACCTGAAGTTCATCATGAATGCTACCATGAAATAACCATTTAATCAAAATTACCATTAGCACAACTTCTTTCTACATTAGTTTTCAAGTATTAATGCTTACTTCTCCAGAAGGGTAAACTTTTCTTTTCCCAGATTTTCTATTTTCAGAGAAAGAACATCTCTCACCTTTAGGAGTTTAGCCTCATTTCCCTATAATGTATTCATCACTGCTCAGCACATCTGTCCCAGCAAATCCCATTTCCTGTTCTATTCATGAGGCTTAGCAACCTGGAGCTTTAGCGATTGCTGCCACACTTTTCCCATGGCCTTCTCACCTCTTACTCCCCCCACGCACCCCGCTCCCATTGTTTATCATCTGTTCTGCCCTGCTGCAAACTGCTGTCAGATGTTCACTTACCCCTAATCTTACTTACTGCCTTTGATATTCTTTCTAATCCAACAACCTGTCAACTGGGGCATCAGCCCATGTCCAGACCAGCTGCTCTGTCACAAGCCGTAAGATTCCCTCTCAGCTCCAAGAGGTACTTAAAGGATTTTGACACAGCAACCACAACGTGAAACAAATAATTAATGCTGTTTTGATCAGTGATCAGGGCTTTAGTGTGACATAAGCTGACCAGTAAGAAAAACTGAGCTTTACTTTGTTTAAACTTCAGTAAACTTTAGTGTTACTGTATTAACAAGATTTTGATCAATGTCTGAAGGACAGTACCAAAAAGCTAAGTTCTTTAACTTGTTCTAGTTAAAAATTAGGAAGAATAATTAATCTGAATGCAAGTCAGAGGGGCAGAGAACTTTCTCCACCTGCAGTTTAAAACATGCTTATTAATGCAAAATCAACCTGTGCAGAGTTTTCAAAGCACAGGAGCTGACCTTTTACAAGTTACAGCTGAAAATACAAATGTATTTTAAATATGGCAGCACTTGAGGTAAAATCTTTATTTAAAACACACTTACAATTTCAGGAATATAATAAAGTATATCCCTTATATATATCCCCCGAGTTTCATCCCATACAGAACATCAAAACCAGACATCTTAAAGAGTATTCCCATTTACAGAAATTGTCTGATTTCCGTAATATTCAGATCTGCTATAAACACTTAAAATGTTAGTGTTCATCTGCTTTAAAACATACAAAATACACAGTGTCATTGCTGAAACGATTCAGATGACAGATATTTTTGTACTGAGAAAACAAAGTTTCTGCTATTTAAGCAAACATATGTATTTTCATCCAAGCTGGAAAACAAATATAGCACTTAGTTTTTGAAGAACATGAACACAATTTTACTTCTCAGATCTACAAGACATGGTACCAAACAAGTAAAAAAATGCCTACTTTATACCATGCAGTAGTTGTATTTCACCAACACACACAAAATACTATAAAAAACTGTAAAATCTCAGTGATGGATTTTATAACATAGCTCATTCACTTCAAACTAAACCAACTCTATTCCTACGGCTTGTCTATATGAGAACATTAATAAAATGAAGCTGAAGTAAGTACCTTGATGAACTTGAATTCTGCTAGTTAAAACTCCATTAAACCCCTGTGTGGACACAGTCATTCAGTTTAGTTTACTGCTCCCTTAGGGCATGCACTGGAAAGTTAACACGGATTAAGGTAGGGTATGAATTCAAAGTGCAATCATACTTTGAAAATGGTTTAACATAAACAGAACCAGACTCTTTGTTGTAGAATGAGATGTGGAGTTAATCAGGAAAGTCCTGCGCAGACAAGTCCTTGCAGATGAGGCTACTGGAATGGTATTGTCAAGCCAATGGTTTTCCACCTCTTCATCTGCAGACCTGGAGACATCGTCCAGTGAAGCTGCAGACATTGGCAGTACATTAAAATCTGCTGATAATTGATCTGCTTTTCTTAGCTGACTCACGCAGATGACCCACAACTAGTCTAATGGCCACCTATGAGCTACTTATCAGAAGTTGAAAAACACTGGTTTAAGCTAACTACAATTTACGTACCTCTTCCTAATACTCAATTTTACAGCTATTGCACAGTAACCCAAGTAACCTAGCTGTTGATGACATTAAATGAGATTTTAATGTTCATTTATGCAGCTGTAGACACACTTTCAGCCCTGTGCAAGGAAGTTAAAAAAGATGCTCAACAAAGCCTTATGCTTTCCAGTTAACTGACATCTGCTTTCATAAGTTTGTTAAATCATAATATGACTAACCTAAAAATACCATGTTTTGTCACAGCCAACTACTTTTCACATATTTACTTCAAAAAACCCTACATTCACTTGTCAAAGCATGCTAGATAAAGAAATTAAGGCTAATACAACATAATACTTACTGAAAAAAACCCCACCTAAGCATTAGTATTGTTTTCCACTACTACTCTTATTACTAATTCATCTCATTTTCCCCCTTAGTAATTCATAAAAGTCCCATACAAAAACAACTTGTACAAATTTCCAGAGTTGAATTCAAGTTTTACGGCAAAGCAGAAGCGGATACACCTAGATTCCTTAATTTCTTCTTTTAAACCTGTGCTCTAATTGCAAAGAGCACTGTTCCTCCCAAAGCAAATTACTCTCCCTCAGTATTTAACTCCCTAATGTTTCACTTTCTTTCACCCATATAAAAGAATTATGCTGCACTTCAACCGTAAATCCCAGTTAACACAGCAGCCATCAGATCAGTCAGATCAAAAATCTGTCTCATCCAGGATTCTACCTCTGGCAGAAACCAAAGTGCCTAAGGAAGAATATACTGTTAAAATACTCTCAGCCTCCTGCAATTTGCAGCTCAGGGACTTCCTGAGCTAGAAGCGGTTATGTTTGCATTTAAGATTAATATTACGTATTGACATAATAGACTTGACAAGCTGAAGAAAATGAGACAAATTCAGCAGCAAAAATGGCATCTCCTTTTACTGCACTGCTTTGAAAAAATGATCTACAAATAAATGTATTACTCAGTAGCATATTTCCTACTACTACAGCCTTTTGAAGATTCAACAGAAGACTCACTTGTTTGAACAGGTAACTTAAAAATCTGTTTACTCCCTCAACAACATCATTTTTAATTGTCAAAATAGAAAAGAATGTTTTACGTTTAGAAAACAGCAGACGGAAGCTCCAGAGAATGTTTCAGGCAGCTGGGCACATTCATGCTGCTATTTCCATATTAAAAAAAAAAAAAAAAAAAAAAAAAAAAAAAAAAAAGAAAAAAAATCTGAATGTAAAACCAGATTTTTAATATTATTGCAACACTGCACTGCTCTGCTTTTTTCATCTTCGAAGATTTCAAGATACTAATGATATAGGCCTCACTTTTTTCTGCATGTATACATATTTTAAACTTCATGACATCTCCAAGACAGTTAGAAATTCCTTCTTCACTGATGAATTGTGCATTACTCCTGAAGTACATTTTCTACCCATTTTAAAGTTCATGTTGTGTTAAGATCTACAGACTTGAGAATCACTTCAATATGACTGTAAAACTTGAAGAGATTATAACTGAATTCCCTTAACACCAAACAAAAATACCATGCATTAAAATTAAACTGAAGGGCTCATTTTTCACACTCAACTTCAAAGTGAATGACAACATTAAATCAATAGTGGAAACGCAATGCTCAAGCACAGGACTACTCTGAAGTGCAGAAGGAATGTGAAGCTCACGAACAGCAAATAGTTCCAATTTGCCGCTACTGAATGTACAGTTCAGTTGATACACATGAAGTTTTTGAGGTTTATCCCACATCATTGAAAGAGTTGCCCATTCACCATCCCACAGGTTATTCAAAATACAAACTCACTCACATACTGGGAAAATTACTGATGGTTAATATGAGTCTAGTAGCAAACTTCCAAAAGTTCCTGGGCAGACTGCACGTATATGTTTATATAATGCAAGGAAACAGTGGCAAGAACTCTCTTGCCAGAATAACCTTCAAACACAAAGCTACAGGAGCCTGAGCTAGATCCACAAAGGCTTTGATATGTGAGCTCTGGCCAAAAGTTTTTGTGACCTCAAGATATTATTCCCCCAGCTAAATGCTTCCCCCTACGAGCTGATGCTTTGCCTCCCCTTGAAGGATACTGTCCCCAGCACAGAGGTCACCAAAAAGAATATGCAAATGCAATTCACTTAGTTTTGTGCAAAGCTCAGCAATTTAGCTTAAAGGGCTGCTGCTGGTCTGAACTGTAACAGCAGAATAAAAGCTGGAGCAAAACTACTTTCTGATGATTCTCAGAGGGTAATAACTGCTAGCATGGGGGCAAATAATTGCATGGAGTAACTTCTCAAATTATTACAAGACTGACCAGAACTCTCTCTGTTAAAGCCTTGTGTTAGGGTCCAAATTCAACAGACAGAAGCACCGACATCCCTGCTCAGGTGCCGATTAAGAAGATTACATTGAATACAAGTTTCCATTTGGATACTTAATGCTGCCCCAAATCCTAACAACTATTTTCAACTGTTACTTCTCAGAGGCTACTTTGTGACAGACTCAGCAGAACTATTACTTTTTTTTTTTTGTCTGTCTAATATATAGGCCAGTGCCTGGATAACACACACAAAAGAGCTGAAGATTTACACACCAGTGTGTTTCCCAGCAGTGGGTACACTCCTCTGTGATGTGGGAAGCAGTATTAATTGAAGCAAGATCTTGCAGCCTGACTCTACCACATCCCAGGGAAATGCCCTAGCCCTTGGGCACTGAGTTCATCTCTCATTAGCCATCCCTCTGGTCTCTTGAATACATTATTTATGAAAAGTAGAACATCTTCAATAGGAAAAAGTGAAAAGAGATTTACCATTGAGCTCCTGGTAAAGAAGCCAATTCTTCAGGATATGATATACTTTAAAAAAATCAAAACCAAAAACAAACCCATCTTAGATAAGAAACGAATTTGCACTTTGGGGGGCAAATACACATTAAAACCAGCCACATGCTATCCTATATGTGATAAAAATTAATTATCTTCTTTCAATACCAAGCAGAACAAAAATACATAAACAGCCTTTCTACTAAAAAAATGAAGAGGATATTCACCAGGCTGAGATACCTCATCCCTCTCTCACCCTCAGGCCGCCTCATTTGAAATAACATGGCTTACTTGACTGAGGGCCCCACCTGGAGGAAAGGGACGATAGCTGAGAATTCTAAGTAGCGAGGGCCACTCTGGACCTGTTAGATGCCTATTTTGAAGAACACTGCTTAAAACTGTACCTTACCCCTCCACACTGACCCTTACCAAATATTCCTACAGTTTGCTGAATTCCATGACTCCTTTATTGCACTTTCATTTCTACCTCTGCACTATAGAAAGAAGGAACAAATAATTTTAAAAAGTGACTGGTACAGTGATCTGTCTGGTGAGCCAGGCTATTCACCACAGCTTGGATGTCTGACACCAAGCCACACGTTGCCTCAGTCTGCATTGTTCAAAACCTAGAATTCCTTAAGAAGGCATACACCTACTTTTATGCTCTAGAGGAAACTTCAGAGCTCATCAATTCCATTTGAGGTATGAGTGGGCAGAGAAAGAGGATGATCAAAGATCGCACAACCCTCTACCAGGAAAGCAGATCCATCATCAGTATAAATTGCTGTATCATCAGGAACTGCTACAACTTAAGACAACTCTTATGAAAGAAAAATAACCAGAACTTACTTACATTTGTCCTGTGGTCTTTTGGAAGAGTATTTCTATATGCAACCAATGTAACAGGTTCAATCCAAAGGATGACTCAAGCTCTTACAACACAGGGGAACTCAGGACTCAAGCACAAACCTAGAAGGACATTGCTGGAGTTTTCCCTAAGATGAGAGTAACCTCTTCATTTGACTTGAAGTATATACAGCTCTGTTCCCATATGAGTCTGAACATCCAAATACACAAGCTGATCAAAACACTAATCCAATCTTTGGGCCTGCAATTTTGAATGTGTTAAGCGCCTCTGAGAACAAGCAGATGACCTTCTCAATCTCTAGCTCCACCCTTGATCAGGTGTGACCACAATTTTCTTCAGGTGCATAACCTGCGTAGGCTTAAAACAGAAGTTTGGTTAGGTTTATCCCCTCTCCTCCTGCTCCCAAATGGAGGCCTTTCTGATGTCTTACAGATTTCTAGTAGTCTATAAACCTGCTAGAACTAGAGTGTTTAGAACTCAGTGGGGTGCAGGTTGAATGGATAAAATCACACTGGCAGGGTAAACTGTAATATTAATCACCTGTATCTAAATTTACGTTCCACAGACTGAACTGCTTTAGCTACAGTGACGGGATCCAAATTACATCCACAGAAGTAGCATGATTTTTAGATGAAATGTCTAGGAATCAATGCTGTACAATAAATGTTCATGAATGCACAGAAATAATCTTAAAATCACATGTATGTAAAAACTCTTTCAATTTCCTGTTTGCACAGAAAAGCAGTAGTTGTAAAAAGCAAAGTCATAAATAACTCACATTTTATATGCGTTCTTGGGCAAAGAGTTTATGTTGAAGTATCAATGTCTATTTTAGGAATGCATCTGTTTGAAAATAGATTTCAAAATCTTAATCTTCAAGGCCCAAATTATCCTTCATCAATATTATACGAACACAAGAATAGTGATAGGACAAGGGGTAATGGGTTCAAATTTAAACAGGGGACGTTTAGATTGGAGATGAGGAAGAAATTCTTTACTGTAAGGGTGGTGAGGCACTGGAATGGGTTGCCCAGGGAAGTTGTGAATGATCCATCTCTGGCAGTGTTTAAGTCCGGGTTGGACAGAGCCTTGGGTGACATGGTTTAGTGAGAGGTGTCCCTGCCCATGGCAGGCGGGGTTGGAACTGGATGATCTTAAGGTTCTTTCCAGCCCTAACTATTTTATGATTCTACGAATACACATCAGTGAATCTTCTTCAGACTACAATGAACTATAGGGGACATGATATAGCTTCACAAAATGTACCTTAAGGTCACCCAAGCCTTCTACTTACATCATGATGCCACATATTGCATTCAAATTGGTTTCAATTTTCACAGTGCAACAAATGCCAGTATTTATGTTTTCCTCATATATTCTCTTATTCAGAAATACTTTTTCATGAGATCAGGGTTAAGCTCTGCAAGCAGATGCAGGGAATCCATGGAAAGGGGAAACTAGTATTATTCTAAGATACAGCAGCAATTAGGAACTAAGAAAAAGAAAAGTTTCTTTTCTTTTTTTCAGCTAGTAAATAAAAAAAAGTTGGATGGGGGAAGGCCTAATCAGCATAAAACCATTAAGATCAAGGGCTAGATTTCATAAATAATTTTCAGTCTTAGATGAGTGGTGGAATTTTCAGAAATTCTTAAGCAGATCAGGCACCTAGCTCATTTAGATTTTCAAAGCTAAACTGTTTAGTTATTTTAACAGGGTTTTCAGCAGGCCTAAATAAATGCCTTTGAAACAATTAGTCAAATGACTGAAAATACTTAGCATTTCCTCTGGTTAGTAAGTCAGTTTTTAAATACAAAATATGCTTTTTATAAATGTAGGACTTGTCTCTCAGGTCAGGTGCAGGAAGTTGTGCATTTTTGAGTTTATGCTCCCAGTAGGCTGGACACAAGCCAGCTCCTGTACAAATGCCATATAAACTACATTTTCATGTTCGTTTTAAGACAGTGCTGTGGCCAAGAGAAACAGTCTCTGCCCTCAGCCAGCCCCCAAACACTCATCCCTAACCACCACACTACCACTTTCCCTTTGCCAGCATAAGCATTTGAATTAAATCAGAAGATTTTGTTTAGGTTAAAACTAACTTTTTTTTGGCCAATTAGGTTTGAGCTGGACCACATCCCTCACCTAGCTCCATGTTGCTGCACAAATAGTTGTGCAAGGAGAGGAAGTAGTAAGAGGCACGGAAAAGACAGGTCTCTATCTTTTGGTAACAATACTGGTCTCTTGTCAAATCACAGCATGCAACCAAACACATCCTCATATCTTCTTCACCATACTAATCTCATTGAAGGTACTTTTATTCAATTAAACGTAATTTTGTAATACTGTTTTGTACATTTTAATTAAATCTCACTTTTCATGCAAATAGAGCATGACTCAGAAATTAAAATAAAATTAAGAAGTAACTAACCCAGAAAAATTCAGAGCATGAAAGAATGTTCTTCAGGTTTTCTGGTCCCTAAAAATAAATTATTATTTCAGTGGAAAACCATCCGCTGTTCACAAATATTTTACTTATCCCAACCAATATGAAGTGAGTTTTCTTTAGGAAACTTATATGCAAAATGTATTTTAAAAAAGGTGAAAAGATGGGCTTATCTCTTTTGATGCAAGCTACTTGAAACCTTGCTTTTCCTTATCTCATTGCTGGACTGGAACACAGCTCCTCCATATACATTCCCTTTTCTGCATTTTCAACTGATGTGTTTAGGAGCAACACAAAGTAAGAGGAGATGTGGTCTGCAGCATGTATTTCTAGGGCTGTCCAAATTCTACTGCATTTTCACTTCCATGCCCCTACCTGGGTAAGAGCTCAGCCTGGACCAGCCACTGCTGCAGGAACAAGCAGCTTAGCGCATGACTTCTCTCACACAGGACGCACAAGGAAAACCCCTAGTGCAAGAAGTGACTTCCCTTTCGCACCTTGCCTGCCATGACAGAGGTGCCAGTTCTCAGGGATTCTGTGAAAGGAGACTCACACTGATGTAAAAATGCTGACCAGGCATAATTTCTCAATGTAGCAACATGCTGCGCTGAGGGCTAGCCAGCAATGGGCTTGATCTGAAAACTACCAGCACCAAAGCAAGGCCCAAATCAAGAGGTGCCCATTCAAAGGTGAAAAAACAGAACGCGGTTAGGACGACAGTCTCGGCCCCCGCTGAGGCTGCAGGCACCGGGGGTCACGGCAGGCCCATGGAGGAGCTGGAGCGGGTGGCAGACCCCACCGCAGTGACCCCACGGCCTTCCGGGATACCTCCACCCCGCTTGGCCGAGGAAGGCTGCGGTGGGGTGGGAGGGCAGCGGCAGCGGCAGCGGCAGCGCAGGCAGCCGAAGAGCGGTTCCGGGCGGGGCGGCAGGCCGCCATGAGGCCGAAGCACCACCGCTCTCTCCCAAAATGGCGGAGGTGCGGGAGAACGACAGAACAGCGGAGGTGCCCACGGGCCGGTCAGCCCGTTTCCCTCCACCTCCAGCCGCCCCGCGCTGCCACGACCCACCAGAGGCTCCTCCGCTCGGCCGCGGCGGAAGGAAGGGGTGGGCGAAAGGGACGGGAGAACCTGGCTCGTCCGTGAGGGAAGGGGCTGGGCGGGCGCCAAGGGGCGAGCTACTGACGCCACTCACCTGCCGGTAACAGAGGCGGTAAGGCCGCAGGTAGATGGAGGAGGTGCAGGGTTTGAGCGCCAGATCCTCGATGGTCTCCATCCCTGCCGGGGCAGCGGCCGCCAGGAGGAGGAGGAGGAGGAAGGAGAGAGGCGCGCGCAGCCGCCGGTGGCCGGGCCGAGGCCGGCTGGCAGGGCCGAGCCCCGGCGAGGTACGGAGCCCGGCAGCTCCTTCCCTCCGTGCAGGCCGGCCAGCGGAGCGGCTACGGGACGGGGCTGCTGCGCCCTGCTGCTCGCTTCCCTCTTAAGAGCCTAATACTAGGTTTCATTCCCAAAACGGGGACACGGGCAGCAGCACGCAGGAGCCTTGTCGCTTTTACTCCTTAAAACCACCTATTTGTGATGCTGTTTTCTCAAAAGTTGGCAAAGGTTCTCTGGGGGTCAGTCATTTGCACACATTACGCCAAAATGTATGTGTTTCTCCTGCGTTAAACAGAAAACAGATCTCTTCTTGCGAGCCTGAAGGCTTGATGTAAGCCTGTGTTCTGAATTTTGCTGCAATCCTGGCCATGTGTCATGTTTTGCAGGATGGGGACCTTGCTGAGACAGTGGAGCAGATTGCTTAGGAAAGTTGTGGGTACCCCATCGCTGGAAGTGTTCAAGGCCAGGTTGGACAGGGATTTGACAACCTGATTGACTTGAAGATGTTCCTGTCTGTGGCAGGGTGGTTGGAGATAGCATCTTTAATGTCCTTTCCAGTCCACACAGTCCTGTGATTCTATGAAAAGCACAATCTCATGTCTGCCTGCATCGTGTTTTCATGTCAAAATGGGAGCTCTATGAATGGTGTAGAAAATGCAGGTACAAGTAAAGACTAATTGGTAACCTGCGATGTGTCCTTATTTTATACTGTGGTATTCCATGAAAGTAATGAAGTCTTCATAGTAATGGTTCTATGATTTGGTGCTTCTCAAGCTTTACCTCTCAGGATCAGCTTCAGTTGTGTCTACATACCCAGCCCATGGGAAGAGTAAATGCAGCTTCGTTAGACTCCTCTGGCTGTTTTCAGCAGCAAAATTGCAACATAATTATCATCCCCACCCCCTTTTTTAAAAAATAAAACACTATTAGCTTTAGTAATTTCCTGATTTTCATGGGAATTTGATCATCATTACGCAACATTAGGTGAGATTCCCCTTGGAGTTTTAATACTCTTGATAACGATTTTCTGGATTCATTAGCTACAGAGCTCACAATTTGTGGTATCTGAATTGTGTTCACTTGCCATGCAGATATTTCAGTGCACAGCTATTTTAGTTGCTATATAAATTACTTTGTCAATATATTGACCACACAGAATAATCTGAAATTTCTTGTGTTTGTTTCTTTTTTTCTCTTTCAGTCTATTTCCCATGCGTCACAAAGAAAGTACCACATATGTTATGTGGTAGGAAGCATCTTAGCAGTATGCCTAAAAAAACCCAGCTCCAGCAATTACAAAACTCACTAAAAAGTAGATGAGACAGCATTTACATTGCAAAATGTTTACCATCAGTTCTGATAACGCAAGTGACAGGTGTTTGGTGGGACTGAAAAGTGTGTTTTTAAAAGTATATTTGCGAAGCTGTTGTAACAAAAAGGCAACAATTTGTTTTACTAGCTGACTTTGAAAATGTTTCTGTAACTCTGTTTGCATCGCTGGCTATGTCCCTCTATTCTGGGTTTCTTTCAGAATGATCTTGAGGTCATTCATAGCTCCTGGGAACTTAAGCTATATTTTTCTATTAAATTATTTCAGTCTTCCAAGTCCAATTCAAGTATAAACACAGTTTCCATGCACAGCAAGTTTACAGTATCTCTGTTTGCTTATGTTAAAAGTTACCGGCTACCCAGGTTGATTCAGCCAGTTAGATTGCCCTTTTCGATAAACATTATGACACCACTTTAAGGTTTTGAGTGTGTGTGTGTTTTGGGGAACATGTCATAGCATATGATGGATTCCTTATTCCATTCTTAGTATTAGTTGGGAAGCTTTGGGGTTGTGATGTGCCACAGACCTGATCTCGCTAATGTACCTGGAACAGTTGAGTTCAGAGTCACAGGGAAATGCATTTCAGGGTGCTCTAGCGTTACACTTGCAGTTGAAAGTTGTAGACTTCTCTATTGGAAAATGTTCTTTGTAAGTATACTTGCTGAACTAAGGGTTTAACAGGCCGAGACTCAGAAACTGCCTTAGTGTTATCGGTTTACAGTTGAGATCTGAGCAAAAAAATAAATAGGAGAAATATGCCCTGTGTAGTGGAACTAGTGGTGAGTAGCTGGACCTGATTTTCATTACTATTCTTCATTAAGGCCTAGATACCCCATGCAGCAAGTGGCTTTGCCTTTATCAGCCCAGGAACAATCCTGAGAAGGAAATGCCCAATTCCAAAAGACAGTAATGAAGGGGAACAATTTATATTTGGATGGATGAGATGCACTTCTTCTTTCCTGTTCCCTTGTGCTACTTTTGTGGCTTGCCTGCACTGACTAGTGCAGCGACACTGACCTGGCCCAAATTCACTGGCTTCACAGCGAGGAGTACAAGAGGATGCAATGCAGGGACACTACTAAGCAGCTTGGCTCAGGGGTTGGGAGAGCCCTGTTCACACGTAAAGTCCCACCAGGGCAGGTGCCTACCTTGCACTTGCCACTTTTGCTAGAGTAACTTGATTCCAGAGGACATTGAGAGACCAGGATTGTTTGCTCACACAGAGCACTGGCCAATATGGATTTATAACCTCAGATAACAATCAGCTTGCAGATCTGTGAACTACTCTGTTGTGTGTTATTTGACATACCTGTGTGCGTGCTCCTTTTTAAAGCAAAAGTACTAGTGGTGGTGTTCCTCCAGAAACTTTTGGAAATTAACATTCATAATTCCAAAGTGTTCAAGGACTGTGTTCATGTCTGTTACATTCAGTGAGGTGGTTCTGATACTTAAGTTTAAGCCCATGTTTAACTGCTTGCAAAATCTTTTATTTTTTATTAGTACTACTCCAGAAGTTATCCTTTACATTTCTATGATACTGTCCCTGGTCAATTCCCAAACTTCTTACATCCTGGATTACTCTTGGCTATCATCATTTCTTTGCAGAGCATAATCCCAGTTTATGCTCCTAACTGAAAGAAGCTTTCAATGATATATTCCCACAAACCCACTACCTTGTGCCATCATATCTTCCTTGCTGTTACTGTTACTTTGACTCCCAAAAACCAGGAAGGTGTTAGAATGACAGGTTGCCTTTCACTACATTAAATACATTCCTTTATCTTCTTTAGAAGAGGCTTCTGTATTATATGTTGTTTTCTTGCCTTTTAATATAAGAGAGAGAAGGTTGTGAATGTTATTGTGTCTGGTTTCCTCATGGGTTCTTTAGTTTTCTGGAGCTGCTGGTCTGCTACTGTAAACTACTAAAATCTAGATGTTGTGCTGGCACAGGCTCTGACAGGTCTGAGGATGGTTTGTGTAACTGTGATAAACAGCCAAATAAAGAAAAGCAAAAAACAGGAGTAGAAGTTTGTTTCTTTCCTGGAAAGAAAGATCAGCAGAGCAGGTCAACAGGCAGAATGGAAAAGAAGTGTCTTGTCTGGATTTGAAGAAACTGAAGGGAAGATTCACTGGGATTTCTTACAAAAAATGAAATGCTAACGTTCATATTAAGAAGGAATTCTTTCCGCAGGGTAGGGTTCTCTGTTTAACAGACTTCTTTTTCCTTCAGAGAAGTGTTTGTGTAACTTTTATTACCAGCAAAATACCCAATCAATTTTTCAGTTGCTGTTTAGAAAAAAAAAAAATCCCCTTGAGCTTGCAGTTTCTGCCAGCAGAGTCCTTCCTTCCCTTCCCCTTACAGACACAGTCCTTGGGCATGTATTCTGCAGAGGGTCAGGTTGCATCCTCATTAGCAGTTTGTTTTATTGCTGTTTGCTTTGGGCCACAAAGGGGAATGTTTCCTGCACAGGCTTGGTGCTACTCCCCTTCTCCTGCTCGTGGTGGCTCCCGGAGCCAAGCGCACCCTCTCACCTCCACCTGTGTGTAGGGGTATGGGTATGCAGGGAGCCAGGACTGCCTTTTGCCAACTGCCCTCTCCCATCTGTTCAGGCAGTATCCCCACTGTTTACTGTGGGTGGGCACCTAGGAATGTCCCTTGTGGTACTTGCCTCTTGCTGCTGGAGCTTAGCAAAGTGCCTGAGTGCTGGGCTCATTCATGCACAGTTAAGCAGCGTTTTTTCCATAATGATTTTTTGTGCATGTGTGTGTCTGCATCTGCTTTTAAATACAGCCAGCAATCCTTACCAGGCTTGCTTTGCTCTGATATTCTGTTGCTCATGGACAAAACCCACCAAGTCCTCATCCTTTCTTATCTTCAGAGGACTCCTTAGTATATTGCAAAGTGTCATTATGTTCTTATATTTTTTTGATACTTACGAGTACTGTAGTTACTAAGATACTGCATGAAAGCAACTGGAGGCATGCTGACTTGAAATTCTTGATTTTCATTCTTAAAAAATGCTTTCTAACCCTTATGGTTGCAGAAAAAAAAGCCAGGAAATGTAAACGATGGTAAACCTATGGTTTGTTAAACACAGGACCTGTGCCAAGGCAATGACACGTATTTGGAAAACAGGCGTTGATGTTGGGGTGAGAGATAACCTGAATCCCCAGCACTAAGGGAAAGCAGCTCTAAAAGGGCTGCTGAAGCCAGCAGGCTTTGTCTGACCCAGGATCCAGCTGCATGCCCAGCTCAGCCCTGTCCAGCAGCAGACGGCTGGGACACCAGCAGACCTATTGTCTTCTGCTTGGAAACTGCTCCCAGAACATCCTCCTCCTCCTCAGCTCCCCAGACCACATGCATTTTTTGTTAAGGGTATCAGGAAGGCCGGACACCTTTGCTGTACAGGCTTAGTGAGAAGGATCAGTGAAAATGTCCAAAATCCAGTATCTTCTATAATCTTCCGTTGGGAATCCCTATGGCTGGCAGCATGAAATCTCATCCTCTTCATGTGGGCCGTCCTTGCATTGCCACAGAGACGTTAGTTTTGAGCACTTCTCTGGGGTTCCTTCTGTAATGAAGTGGCTGTTGTGAAGTTTACCCCTTAGGCTTCTGCAGAAAAGCAAGCCTGAAGCTGCCAATATCTAGCTTTTAATTATTATTCAGTTCTGGGGCATAACCACCCTGGTTACATTCATGAAAGTCAGGAATCATGCTTATGCAATTCTTCTGGCGTTGTAAATAGAGCCCTAGAGAAATTTGTTTTTATTTTAGTCGCATCTCTTATGAGAGATTACTTTTCTTTTGAAATAATTTACATTTCTATTGCAAAATATAAAATTAGAGGTCTTGCACTGCAGTGCATAACATTATGATGTTCCAACAGTTTTATTCACCATCAGTTGGTTTGGAGTTGCTTTAATCACATGAATAGCCTCAGTCCAAAGAACTCAGAGTAATTATTCATGTATGGGTTTGCAGGATTTGGTTCATAAGGGCTGACAACATGAGCAAGACAGGTATGGTACATGGTATTGCTGATGCACACCACAAAGAGTTAGAGGAATATTTCAGTTTGTTTCCCTTAGATGTTCTCCTTAGCTCCTCCTTGTTTTCAGACAACGAATGTCTCTTTTAATGAGAAGCAACCATCTTGGTCTTTACTTTGCAAGGTCAAATACAGTCTAATGGCTGTAGTGGAAAATTTACTTGTGTCTATTAGAATAGTGTGATTTCACAGAAGAGCTAAAACTTATCTATCTATCTGCCTGTGAAATGAAGAGCTGATACAAAGCTCTTTTTTCAGTGCTTATCATCATTAAAATCCTTGAATTAAATACAGAAAAAAAAACAAACAAAGAAAAAAACTTAAATATATCAATTGCAAATATGGATGTCATGCCATCAAATCAATCTCTAAGAATAGCAGAGAAAAAACTTTTCAATGTAAATATGTAATACGTCAATTAGACAGTTCATAAGATAATATAATATGACAAGTTGCAGTATGGTATAATGTAGAAAGAGGAAGGTGATAACATGGGAAGTAAATCCTCACTTCTAGCTTTTCAGCTGGGAGAAGAGCAAACACATAGTCTGAAAAAAATAAGAAACAATATGTATGCAAAATTTAGATCTTTTAAATTGTTTTAATTACTGTCCAACAAATGTTGCCTACAGCTAACAGAGTGAAAAAGATTAGATGGAGGACTTCGATTTTTCAATAAGCTCCTCTCTAATGAGGGAAAAAAAGAAAATGATAACACCTTGTTTTTTGTGTTACAGTGCCGTTTACAGCTACAATCTGGGTCTCATTATGATAGAAACTGTTCAAGTACAGGTAGAGAAATGGTGTCTTTTCCAAAAGAGCTGGAAACCTGTTAATACAGAGGAACAAACAGGGCTAACTTACATAATAAGGAACAGCTGAAGGAAAGTAAAGGAATAAGAAGAATCTGCTTTTGTTTGCCCCATATGTATGTAGTAGAGGTGGAAGGAGAAAAGTATTTTGATTTCTCAGGGAACCTAGATGTTCCAGTAGTTTGGAATTGTCTGTAAAAACGGCTGGAGCCAGAGTTGTTGGATATTGGGATGTTGGCCATGGCTCTAGCCATGCCCCTAGTATATCTGAGCTCTCCAGTCACCATGACACTGTGCTATGCCTTGTAGACTGCCCTGAGCTTCAGGCATTTTAAGTCCAAGGGTCTTTAATCTGTAGGCAGTTTGCCTAGCAAGATTTGTTTAAGATGTGGGAGTTGGAAGCCCTGGTCCTTAGGAGACTACCAGGTGGGCTGCTCAGAAGCCAGTCCTGGCATTGCTTCAGTGGAAACTTGCCTGTTTTCTGAAGGAATTTAATGGAATACTTCTCTGTATGAAATATTTCTGTTTGGTAAATTGAGACATTCCAGGGAAAAAAAAAAACCAAAAAAAAAAAAAAAACCAAAAAAAAAAAACCAAACTCAAAACCCCAAAGCTTCTTTTTTTCCCCCTACCAGACGTAGGGAGCAGGTAGGCTTCTATTTTGACATATTTAGTTATAAATACAAGTATATGTGATTTATGAGATAGAAAGGTAAGGAGACACAACTGGCCATTTTCCTGCCTCTTCTTCATTAGGCATACTATATTACTTTCACATTTATTTGTATTTCAGCAGTACTTATGAATCCAGAACTTCATTGTGCTGCTCAGCAGTATCAAAACATTGAACAAAACAGCCTAAATGCTTTTTTGAGATTCTTTTGGTTAGAAGTGAGTTGGAGTAGACCTCCAAGGAAGTACAGGGTATGCTGTCTGCCAGTTAGTTCAGGAAGGTGTAATTTCTCATCAAAGAGCATGTGTGATGGAAGGACAGCCTGGAGAATGAAGCCTGGGAGTGCTACAGCAGTGAGGAACATGGCCTGGAGATACAGAGCATCAGGATTTCAGCATAGGAGAGTTGAAGTTAGGAAGCAGCATAGGGGTCAGACTGGTTGAGTTGAGGTGATTTATCAAGTAACCTGCAAGCAGTTGAGCTCATCTGTTATTGAGAGTTTGCTGGAAAGTTAGAGTTTGGGTCTTTAAGAGATTGTGTCTTTATAAGAATCAAGCTGAAAAATAAAATCCTAGGCATCTTAACATCAGACTCTCAAAACTGTTGCATTGACATTTTGACTTTTGAGGACTTGACTGAAGCCTTGACAATTTTTTCTGATAAATGTTCCTCGTACTTAGACATTTTCACTTCTTTGGTTATAGTTCAGCAAAAAATCTCCAACAAGAAACCCATAAAAATCAACCTTTCCCCCTCCTTCCTGTTTGTGAAGTTCTCTTGCTGGATTTATTGTTTTGTGCTGTGTTCTTAAAGGCTGCATAGAAGGCTTCCAGAATATTTTAATTGGAGATTTGGGCATTACTATGCTCACAGTAAAACAGCCCAGGGATATCTAACCCTAATCTCTGTCGATCTCCTGGAACAGCCTATTTTCACTTTACTTTAGCAATGCTCCTTCTCTTAATGCCTCTTCCTTGCCTGTAGCCACTCTATTAGAAAGCCTGCACAACGGAAGAAACAGATGTGTTTAATATTGATAGGTGTCAAGACTAAAGAAAATACACTGTCTGTCAGGCTACCTGCTTACACATAGGATGTTGCACCTCAGCTGAACAAGACGGACAAGACATGGGGCATTACAATCTGGAGTTTGTTTGTGCTGTGCAAAGGGTATCACTGCTTTTAAATTGATAGGAAGCTATTCACTGCATTGCTCTTTTCTGAGACTAGATATGAGATGCTCATAATTAAGCAGACTGTATGAAGAAAATAGCCTCCATCACAATAAGGAACTACATATTGTTTCAACCTTAGTGCTCTACAATTAACCACTATGGTTTTCTACTTTGTATTTTAAAGATATACAATCCATGTGTGCTAATATATCTGCATGAGGGATTGTCATGACGTAAAGCCAATCTTTGGCAGAAAGAATAAACCAGACTTACAAACAGGTGGTTCTCATCACTGGATGCATAATGCTGTGTGTATGCATTTTAGTCTTTTGCCTAATGCCCTGATCCTGTAGAGAATGCCATTCTCTCTGGGCATAGATGTGTATGCATTTGCTGGAGTAGGTAACTAAGTACTTCCTTCACTGAGACATCCCACTTGGCTCCTGTGTAAATCTGCCTGCACAATCAGGTAAACTAGTAGCACATCACCTGTCCTTGCTAAGGACAACATGCTGTTTTGTTTACTTCAGAAAGGAAAATATATTTAGAGAGAATGTGGATGTTCTGTTCATCATTCGCGTGTGACCAAATTCTAAGCTCTTTCAGACTGCTGTAAATCCAAAAGAAGCAACAGAAGTCAGTGCAGTTCCTGGGGATTTGTGCTACTGTAAATGAGAATAGAATGGAGATTTTTTTTCTCCCTCATTCTTGTCATAATGAGAAGAAATGCTGGAATATCAGCCTGGCTATACTTCTTTGCTGCACTCAACGTTGTCATAAAATGGACATAATTTAAACCTTTTTTTATATATATATGTTTGGAATATAACTGAATGAGAGCCTTGATAGTTTCTTATTTCACAGGAATATAAACATATAAAGTCATTTTTCTTTTACACATGAGTGAGGAAGCATAATTTACTTGAAAGGACCCTATTATATAGTCAGTACTGTATTTGTTTATCTAATTGAATGGAAGAGCATTTTCTGCAGTTTCATGGTTAAGCTAATAAACATTTGTCTCTGTATTGTGGCAGCAATGTTTGACAGTTGGGCTGGGCAACACCCATTTTAACTTGGATTTATATTATGGCATTGATGAACGAAAACTCCAAGTACATTTTCACTCCCTTGCTTTCACTGTTACCACCAGTTGGGTATCTGGCAAAAGATGCTGAAAGCCTTTCTTACAAGTTACCTGTATTACTTCGTCCATGTTTCCAAAACCACTGGGTCTCCTCACAAACTTTACATTTTGCTTCACATATCTCTGGATTTATTCTGTGTGTAGCAAGGCATAGAGAAATGAGCAGTGGGATTTTAAATGGACATACATGTATAATTCCTGTTAAAATCAAGAGGAAAGCAGCAGAAAGCATACTAAATCTTTCTCAGTTAATGTGCCACCCTCGTACAATTACATCTGCCCATCCGCTCTGCTTAGTTCAAATCCAGGACCACCATGTTTATAGGAGTGCTTAAAAAGCCTTTGTTTTCACTGTCAGATGATGCTGTTGGCATTCATAGGCATAAAAATATTTAAGATGGCTGTTTCTTTTTTTTTTTTTTTTTTACTCTATAAATGGCATTCTGGATTCGGCTCCCTGTATCAAATAGCTCCTGGAACATCCCTTCTAATCAGTTGCTTTTGGGAGCAGGATCTGTGCTTGTTCTGAAGCCACGCTGGTGCTTGCAGTACATGGGGAACTACAGATGAGATCTTTGTTACAAAAGCATGAGATCAATTCACCATTCCAGGCCATGTAGTAAGTGCATTCCTGACTCTTACATCGTTTTTATTTTCCTGGGACAGCATTGCACTTTGTCTCCTCACTGAAAGAGGAGGAGACTGTTCATTAGATACAGGAAGTCCTGCTAAACATCCATAACGTTACATTAACAGCTGCCGGTAGATCCTTGAATGCCCAGTGATCAGGGGAAAGTTTGCAAGAGATTTGGCGCTTCTTTGCTATGATTATTTTCTTTATCATGCTTCAGAATCTAAAGTTCTGTTAAAAAAGGGCAGTTAATCCGTAAGGTTGTGAGGAAAACCTAAAACATGCACCAGATGGAAATCAGTGCAGTAGTGTCTGAAAGCAGACAGATATGCTGAGAGCCAAGTCTGAAGGTTGATACTATTTGAAACAAAGGAAAAAGAGTTGTGAAGCAGTCATGCAACTTGGGTATCATCCATACAGTACATGAAATCTGCAAGTCTGCGGTGAGTCCTGTCTTGTTTTACATCATTGATAGGGTTTGGTTTTTGCCAGTGACTCAAGAGAAACCTGAGTTTTGCTCCTGTTGATTTGTGCTCACCCTGTTCTGTACAGACAACTTCCATTACTTCCTTTGGCAGTGCACACAGATAGCTGACTCAGTAACAGAGCTGACCAGAAAGAAAATACTTCCAATCTATAGAAAATAAATTAATATTTCTCCACTTGTGTAATGCTCTTACCAAGCAGAGACAACTGAGGGATAAATGGAAACTGTTTTAAAAGCTCTGGGTGGAAGAAAACTGTTTTGTCACAACAAGAAAAAAAACAAAAGAACATGGCTTGTGAATAATGAGATGTTTGATTTGAACTGTTTTGATCTATACGAAACTCTTGTGTTGGAGTTGATAAACTTAGTGGCTGCTATGTGTGCAGCCATGTCTTCAGGAATCTGTCCTTCAGACAGTTACTTTGGGTTAGTCAGTGGGTTACTCCTTTGCCCAAGCTTGGGATCTCTGACGCCTCTCTATGGGTGAGATTAAGCAATATTTCTAGAGATTATTCTTCAAAATAATCTATTGCTTATGTCATGAGGAGAGCTGCATGTTCATCTCCAATCCAATTTGTAGGACGACCTCTCTGTTGAAATAGTGTCCCTGATTTGTTGGAGGAAAATCAATTCTACATCCTCCTGGATGTCAGTTCTGAAAAGGTAAAAGGATCCCTTACAGTGGCTTACAGTGTTTGGGAGGAAAAATACACATAAAATTACATCTCATACTTTTGAATCCAGATGAGTTCCCAGTGCCAGCAGTGAACAGAGGATGGTTTCAGGGAGTTACATGGGCCACAGAGGTGCTGTGGTCCACAAGCATGTGAAATCACCTTCATTTCTGGTCCCTCCAACACAGGAAAGTGCCCATAACCATAATAGACTGCCTGGGGGTGAGCACTCTACAAAACACAAGCACATTGCTTGTAGCGACTGATGGCTAAAACTGGTAGGCAGCTGACATCAGTATGGACAGTGTCCATAGCAGGGAACTGCCCTAAGAGACAGCAAAGGTAGAACAGAGGGATAATCAAAGAAATGCCCATCTATTGGGTGTACATGTTTGCATACAGCTCCTTGCAACACACCTAGGTGGCTGGCAGCTCTAGGTTGTTGATGCTCTTAATAATGCACATGCAAGACCATACATGGTACCATTTGCTTTAATAGTAGTAATTAGTAGGCCAGCAGAATAAACAAGAATTTTATGAAAATGAGGACTGATCCATTCATGGATGGCTCTGGGACAAAGATTGAATCCCGTGCTCATCATCAATCAGTGCCCCCCTCAAGGTATTTTTGTGTGCCTTTTTTTCCTAATTCACCCTTGCAGGGAAATGCTGTATGGCATTGCAGGAGCAAGTTTAAATAAGAAAAAAGATGTGTGTTTCCAGCAGTGGGGATAATTCACCACTGGAGCATATGTTCCAAGGAAAACCATCTCATGGTGGCTGGTAGTTAATACAATATTTTTTGGTAGTTTGTAGACAAGTTGAGAGATTCCTCTAAGTTTCATCTGTAAATGGCTGTGTGACACAAGGCCAATAGGGATTTATCTGGGGAGAAGAGCACAGCAGAAAACATGTTGGTTCCAGCTCTCCACTACCTCCTGTCTCCTTTTGCCTGGTGTCCCTCCTACGGGAAAATCTCAGGAGGACAACTGACAGTGCTGGTGTCTTTTGTGCTGTGTCTCAGTGACAATGTGGCTGCTCCCTTGGTATGCAAGGTGATGTAGAGGAAAGAGGAGTTAGATTTCATATTTCTGCCTCTTCACCCTTCCTCTTACCCTTTCCTACCTTGATTTTGGTGAGTTAAATGCTGCTGGAAGAAAAGAGAGGGAGATCTGGCTTTGGAGGAGATGAGTCCTAGAACAGAACAGTAGTCTGTTATTTCTACCTGGTCACAGATAATAAAGTAAGTTTTTGCTGTTATCAGATGCTACATCTGGAAAAGAGAACATGCTTGAAGCCCTTAAGTGTTGTTAGTGTTTTCTGTCAGCCAACAACAAAGAAGCATTTGAGTCCCAAAGTCCTGGAGATTGGCCATAATATAACAAGGATTCAAAATAAATAAGCATTCTAGTTTCTCTGCAATATGCGCAGAGTCTTTAAGGCTTTTATATTTTTCTGCATAAACTTGGAGTCTTGAAATGGACTATTTAGGTGAAAGATAAGTCTTTCTTCTTATTGTGATTTCTTGTCATCATCATCGTAGACACCCAGTAGTGTAGGATAAAGAAACATATCAGAAAATTTGTGATAATATCCTTAAATCTGGCAATACTAGATGCTATCGTACCAGAGAATGGAATTGTTGTGAGATTGAAGATGAAGTCCTGCTTTTAGTTGCAGAATTAATTTTAACAGGCACCCAGGTGTGTTTAATAAAACCAGATTTCCACCTTCCCAATTGCAGTTTTAGTCAGAGCACCATGTTTTGCAGTTCCCACTCAAGCCAAGCCCTATGTGATAGTAATGGCGGTGTTATTGACTCAAGGAAAGTTGAATCAAATGGCATCACAATCTGTCCATGCTTCTTAGCTAGCAAACTGAACAGGAAAGTGTTAAATCTGCTCCAGAATTGCTGTAATGGGATATCTCCAGTCACCTTTACCTCCTAAGTCACTTGCATACCAAGTAAAGAAGTAGATCCTCCAAATCATCTGTTTACTTCATTCTGAAAGATTTTTATTGCAATAAAGTGTTGTCTGTTTCTTTTCCCAGACAGGAAACAAACACTGGCAACTAGAGTGGTGGAAGACAAATACTTGGTGCTGGGCAACTTGATTAAAGTGTATTCCTTGTAATGAGCGGTGCCTCCCTTATCCTGCCATTGTGTTCAGACAAAAAAAAAAAAAGGGGGAGCCTGCCTTTTCCCATGTATAGTCATATTTTCCAAGTTCAGGCAAAATGGGGTTTATAAAAAGCTCTAAAAAAAGAGTTAACTTTGACTTTTAGTAAACCAAAGGCAATGAAAGTGATCTTGTGCATCTTGTATATTAGAAAACTGTTGAAGTTAGTGCTCTATCTAGCCTACTAGAGAAGGAAGATAATACTGATAAAAATGATCATGGGATATTTGTTATCTACATTTTGCTTAAAGGTTTGCTACTAAAATCGAAGCTGAATTTTGCTTAAAACAGCGGGGAAAGTAATAGAGGTAATAGAGTGATTTGCAGAAGACGGTAAGTTTGTACCGTTATCACTGCCATCACCAATGCCAACATCTACATTTATCTACCACTGCTATTAAACCAGCAATCCAGCAACATATTAACAGTCATGATTAGTTGTAATATCACAGTTCAGTCAGCTTTAATGGGAGTATCACAGAGTCTGCATCATGTTTGCCATTACCCAGAGAGAGTTGCTTGTGGGCATTCACCTGTGCACAAACTGGGCAGGAAAAATTAAAATTGTTCATAGTATGCTTACATTTTGGAAACATTAGGAATAAAAATAAAAAAAAAAAAAAAGGCTGTACTCAGTAGACAGAACGAGGTATCCTCAAAAAAGAAAACAAGCAAAAAAAAAAAAACCAAACAAAACAAAGAAAACCTGAGTCTTAGGCTTGTGCTCAGCCCTGATTTGTGGCACTTTTATTTGTTTTAATGTCTCAGGATTACTTAAACACTCAAGGATTTTCCTTGATGTCTTTATATGCTTTTACTCTACCGGCTCAACCACCATCAGACTCAGTAAACCAGGATGTGCCCAGGGAAAAACAGACATGGCTGAAAATATCTGTGTTGCCAGCCAAAATATGGTTAGGTTAGTGTGGGCTTCCAGCAGCCAAAATAAAACAGTTGTGCAGGGCCAAGAATTTTGAGATACAGAGGGCTGGAGGAATTCTAAATATGCACAGAAGTGAAAGGAACAGGACTTGGCAAAATCCTTGGTCTAGTTAGGGAAACAACATGTCTGGCTAGCCAAACAGCGGGGTGGTGTTGAAAGAGAGAGTGAGATGGCAAAACCCTTAGGCAGAGATATCAGAGGGTAGCCAGGAAGGGGTGTTTGAGACCTTGGTCTGGATGGAGATTAAAAGTTAGATCTAATGAAATACCGATTTGCTCAGATTTTTGTTTCAGTGTAAATATAAATTCTTGACCTAAAATTCTTCCTTAGTATGATCAAGGAATCTGTACTGACCAAATAATCCTGAGATTGGTCAGGACAGAGAACCCACAAAAACACAGTGACATTCTCGATAAGTAGAAAAATACGTGTATACCTCCATCTGTGCTTACATATATGTGTATTAAATGGAGATGGTTTTGACATGATTGTTTAAATAATGGTGACAAATATTTTGTATTAGAATAGTATTAAACAATTACAGTGAAGGGTCTAATTTCCTTGTGCTTAACTTCAGTTCTGTATTGACACATTTGGTTTTAGTTTTGGTTTGTTGTTTTTTTTTTTTTCTTTTCCTTCCTTTTTTTTAGGGATAATTGCATTCCCCATGGCATCTCCCTAATAGAAAGAAATTTATCTGTGGAACCTGCATCAGAGAAGCTTAACATATAAATGCTTGTGTCTGTTTGGCAAGAGAATTAGGAAAGTGATGTAGATATTTTTATAGTTACCGATTACACTCTAATGTGTATCAATTGAGAAGAAAGCAGTGCACATACATATTTTTCAGCACAAAAGAAAGATGAACTCAGACAACATGGCATTTTTGTTGTATGATTTTCTTTGGGTTTTTTGCACCAAGTTCAGTATAAAAGACATTTACTTTCAGTTAATTAAAATTACACTTTTTATCCAGGAACACATCAATAGATAGGCGTGTAAAAGGTAGAGATTTTATCGCACTCCAAGAGAACATGGGTTTGGTTGACTCTCACTCTTTGAATTTGTGTTTGTGGCTTATTACCATTGTAATCAGCAAATATAAATCTCCTTGTAGGTGCTTGCTTGATCCTGACAGCTCTGAGGGAGCATTTTGCAGCAGGACCCCTCCGTCCGAGCTCCTGGAATGTTTAGGATCTTTTTTCCTTTTGCATCGGAGCTGTCATTGCTGACAGATTTAGCACTGGTGTGAGTCAGCAAAAATTAACCCTGTGCTGCTCTGCTGGCGCCTGGCATCCAGAGCAAGGGTTGCAATAGCAAAAGAGATGCATGTGCCCCTGCAGGGCCTGGAGCCCACTGAAAGGCGGAGACTTGGCTCATGCCAAAATATGCAAAGAATTGAAATGAAGATTCTCCTAACCCTATGCAACATGCATCTTTTAAAAAATGCCTAGATCTCCCATCAAAGTAAAATGTAATTAGGGATATTATTGCATGCCTTCTTAATTGGAACAGCTTGTGACAGAGAAGTGTTTGAGAAGATTTCAACCTGACAACAAAGTGCAAGTGTTGTGCATGCTCTGCTTGGTTGGAAATGCCACCTGGCACATCCATGTGCATGCGGAGCAGCTGTATAGCAAGGGTCAGTGGGGCTGCCTTGGTAGCCGAAGTGGTTCACGTGCAGAAAAGTTAGCTCAGAGCTTATGGTCCAGTCACAGTATAACACTATTAAGATTCCTCTGGAGTACTAGTCAAGAGTATGTCATTCCCAGGGAGCAATAGGAAACACATTAACAAGTCATGTATAATTGTAAATGACATCTTTTCTCCCAAAGTATAAAGGAGTGATCAAAAATTTGCCCTGTTTTGCTGTTATTGTTCCAAACTGAAACCCAATGGTGTCAACAAAATAGTGAACAAGTGTGCAATTGGTCTGGAAAAATTTATTCCTTTGGTGGCCAACCATGAAAGTGAGACACTAACAAATGTTTGGGGGGAATTCTCACAGACAGAACAGTAGAGACGGACAGGCAGTGTAGATGTGATTGAGGCAAAGCTAGGGAAGGGTTGAACCAGGGGACAAAAAGATGCCTTCGTTCTTCTGGTGCAATGTCTCTGCACTGCCATTGCCAGAGGAATAATGCCCCTGGGGACTACTCATCTAGACGGCCTGGCTACAGGCCAGGTATGAATTTTCCTGGGTTCCTTTGTGGGAGCAGGGGAAGTGAAGGAAAGTTTTAGAAATTAAAATAAGATGAAAATGTTCGCAATGTCTGCCACAGGGTTTCTTTTTAGGCAGTACTGCTTGCACAGCCCCAGAGCAAAAGTAGAAACAAGTTTATGTATTTTAGTTTTACTACCAGTAATTTTTGTATGATTAATAAAATATTCATCTTTTTTTTTAAGTTTTTTTCCTGCAATAGATTTCTTGGTGGAAAGGGAGAGTAGCTAAATGCATTTATTTTAATGCAGTGCATTGAGAAGAGCTGTTGCCTGGCATTCAATAGTTAAATTATGAAGTATTGGACATAGGAGTAGTAAAAGCCTACTTGCTTTGATCTTGTAGTTAAAAAATGATTAAAGTATAGAATTGCATGTGCCGACGTTAGACCTCCACCCACAGAGAGGTTTAAAGCTGTCGGGGGAAAAGGAAAGTTGAAAGATAGCTTAAATGTAATAATTCAGAAATTGAGCTGCTTTGTTATTTCAAAGATGGTCAGAGTAAAAGAGATTTTTCATACCCTATTTGTCATATTAGATCTATGAACCTTATCCCAAGACATTTCTTCTTGCATACAAAAAGCTGAAAATGGCTATGAAGAGGTAGCATTTCAGAGAACTGCGTTTCCATATTTTCTGTCGAAATGAAATAGTGAATTTACAGCCTTCAGGATTCCCTCTTCCCTCTCGGTGCTACCACACTGCTCATGGTGACCCCTGCCCTCCCTTCTGTTTGTGTGCTCCAAATAGAAAAGACCAGAGCATTCAGTAATGAAGTCGCAGGGATAAAAAGCTTTCTTCTTTTAATTGTGTGCATACTGTTATCTCCCAGGCACATGAAATTACCTAGGGGAATTGCAATTATGAACTTATTACTGGTTTATCTAATTGTTAAAGAATACAGAGACTTGTTGAGTTGGGTTTCTGGCCCAACCATGTGCGCCGTTCCAGTGAAGGCACACCCTTACACCCACACACAGTTCTGATTTAAGTCAATAGGAAGCCTCTGGTTTTGCATAATCATTCTGTAGCTGGTAGAGAAGACTTAAGAAAATGTATTAGCCGATGCGTGCAGGATTACATCTGTCCAGCCAGGCTTCTTAATTCTTTCATTGCGACGCCTTTGCTAGTGCAAAGTCAATGTGTGATCTTTCAGTGTCTTTGATTATATTAGATAATTTTGATTCTCTGCCCTATTACAGATCCTTAGCATTTTGTCAAACATTCTTGAATAAATGCAAAGACTTTTATTACCCTGGAGATCAGACAGTGAATTGGGTTTCACTAGCACTGCATTCATTGCAATAGAAATTATCATCCAAATCAGAAATTGACATTTGTCTGATATTCATGTTGCTGTTTGCTGAAACTAAAGACCTAGGAAATGCACCATGTCATCTCTGAGACATAAGATATACTAGAATAAGAAGACTTTAAGACCCAGCTTTCTGGAGTCAGCTTTCATTTACATAGGAATCAACATTTTTTGCATGTTAATTGACTCTCATGTTGGCAGTGCCCTGCTATTCTTCTACTGTATTCTTTACAAGGTGTTCATTTCTCAGAAAATATGTTGTTTTTAGGGAACAGTAGGAGTTTTGTAACTCACTGTTTTGATAAACATTGCCCTTCTCAGTACCAAAATTTAAACACCGTGAGTCTGGCTGCTGGGGTGAACGAGAAACTCATTTGTCCTTCCAGCCAGCAGAGATCCATTTACGTTTCAAGAGGTCTCAGTCTGCTGCAGGACAAGTTCCTGAGGCACCAGCATTGTCTTTTGGGAAAGCTACACACGTCTTCCATGTGTGGACAAGGGAACCTTCCAACCATATGAAGTTTCTGCTGTGTTTTTTCCTGGAGGGAATGTTCCTGTCCTGATTATCTGCAAAGCACAATGAGGTTCACAACAGGAAGCCTCTTCAGATGAGAAAAATAGTGTTAAAATCTCAGATTCTTCTGTCTGAATGTTTGTTTCCTGGACAATGTTGCATTTTCATTCCTCCATGAGATGCAAGGTACTCGTAGAGAAGGGTTTGCTTCTTGGAAGTACAGTTGCATTCTCCAGCATTTCAGTCCATTTGGAGCATTAGTCCTTGGGAGCCTGTTTGGATGGACTGCTTTAGGGTATTGCTTAACCTTAATTTAGACTTAACAATAAATGGAAGTAGAAGCATAAGAGCATGATGCAATAGGGGATGTGGTAGAAGTGCGTAACACATAGATTAGCTTTAAATTGGGAAAAAAGTGACAGTTCCACACAAAAGCATTGCAAAAGACATCTCCATGTCTTGGCCAGCTTCATCTGCACTGACAAATGTTATCTGGGTCTAAGGATATGTCCACTGGGAAATGGGCACTCTCAGGCAGAGCTGTAAAAGAGAAGTGCCCAGTCAGATTTGTGGAGAACAGGACATCACATGCCTTTGGGCTCCTCTGAAAATGGATAACATGAGATATTTACAGTTCATTTCAGAGGGCTAAGGTTTCACTTGGGGTTTTACCACAGCATATGGGAATGGGCATGTTTTAAATGGTCAAATAGTCGTCTATGCTAAATGCAAATAAATAATGCTTTCAAGTTAAAATAGCAAAGAACATCTTGAAACATATCTATAGAAATAAGCCTTCTAGCTAATAGTAAATGACTATTTATAATTGCCTGTTGGGATGTCTGACATCAGATGGTTGTACTAGTAACATGAGAAAGGCATCTGACAGGTTGGGAAAAACACATGGCAGGAGATGGGAATACTGATTCGTAGGCAAAATTTGGAAGGAGGGGGAGGGAAAAAATGGCCAAGAATGTGCTTTATTTTTTAAGAAAGTGACATTCCTACCACCAAAACAAAAACCTGAAAAAGAAAGCACGTTCCAAAATGATATCATCACATTCCTTCTATACAGACAAACATGCAGCTCTGTAGCTGCTGTTTCCTGCATTTGTGATTTCCGTCAAAGTGTGTTTCAGTGAGAGATGTTTTCAAATAGGAAGAGAAATTCAATTTCAACGTCTTTAGAAGCCTCTTGGCAAAGTCAGACCTTCTCCTTGAGGCCAAGACTAGCTTAAATAGCAGTGTCTGGGTTGGGTAAGACACCAGCATGTAAATTTGTGATGTAGGTAGGTAGACTTTCCTCTCTTCAGTGACACTTTGTAGAGACTATCCATATATTCTGAGCACCAGATCTGATTTCTGATGGATGCTTTAGGCTGTGCAATAGACCCAACAGGAGATTTTTATTTGTATTGTACTGAAATCAAGTCTGCAAAACGTCTTGATTTCCAGGTTTGCAAGCAGATGGGAGGCTTGCCAGGCTTAAAAGGATTTGTGTTCAGGTGACTCACTGAGTGTAGCAAACCACTGCAGTACCTGACCAGGGGTGTGATGATTCTCCATCTTTCGGAGGCCGGAGCAAGCTGTAGATTCTACACCAGCTCCAACCACAAATTGAGACCAGAGGGTTTTACAGGAGCTTCTGCATGAATTTCTGCCCTGAGTTACACCAGGGGTCAGACTATCAGATCACGAGATCATGACAACCTCTCTGGTCTTAAAACCTGTGTGATTACAAATCTGTAAATTGCAATGTCTGTCTGGATTTATCCTTCTGCTACTAAAAAAGGTATTCAGGCCTAGGGAACTATGAATGCATTGGCTACCACAGCTGGAGATCTCTCTGGGATTTTGCCTGTGCTGTACCGTTTAGGATAGGGAGAAGAGGAAGAGGGGACAGATTCAAGTTCATGTAGAAGTAGTTTACAGGCTATCAAACATATCTTACAGCAGCAATGCAGTCTCACTGTGATTTCAAAGCAAGTGACTTGCTGTTTTTCCGGTTTCTACTGAATTCATTCTGGTGTAACTCAGTGGTTTTCCGTAGAATCACCTCTGCTATAACTGAAGAGAACAAATTCCAACCTGAGGAGTTAAGAAAAGCCCAAGATTCCTGTGCTGTTTCAGAGTACAGACTGCAAAAGCATGGGTCTCTATCTAACTGAGAGTGTTATTCTGAATTCTGTTACGAATTATAATTATGATGTGTTATTAGAAACCCTGAATTTTGTCATCAACTAAGTGATGAATTCTTGAGTGATTTCTTAATTATTTCCCTGTATTCCTATCTTCTGTCATTAGGATCCCAAAATCAGCATTTAGGCACTTCCACTAGCCTCCTGTGTGATTTCTGGTATCTCTCACTGATTTCAGATGCTAGTCTAGGGTAGCAAGGTCTGCCTCAGTAAGTAGGAAGAGGTCTTGTTCACAATTAGGGTTGTAATGCAAACAGCAATAAGAAATATTTACTTTTAAAAGGACAGACCTTTATACAGCCCTTGACTCAGGGGAGTAGCTCAATCCTCATACCAAAGAGGTCCATTTTGCAGAAGTGATGCGAAATTATGGCATCTTCACTCACATTGGGAGTCATTGTAGAACACTGCTTGGCTTCAAGAGAACTATTTGGGTGAGGAACCACCTACCACAGCAGAAACCTGAAGGTCCAGCAGAAAGAATTGCCATGATAAAGCTGTGTCCCTCATAGCCTTTACTAAACGATTCCCCTGCTGATTGCAATTTAACTCCAAGTCCTATTCTCCTTTTATATAGTGTGTGATCCTCCTCCATCCTGCTGCCCCCAGACTGACAGCTGTTCCTTCTGTCCTTGAAGCACAGAGGGAGCCATATGACTGGTGTGTAACTCTTCCTCTCCTCAAAGCAAACGACAGAGTTATATGACAGTTGCATGTTTCCCTTGTTATCCTTTTGTCTGAAGAAATAGGAGTTGCACCTGACCAAGTCTGCAGAGTCATTTAATTAAACAAAGACGTTTTATTTTAGCAACTGTTTAATGAAAAGGAAACCAATAGGCAATCTTCTCTTCCTCCAGGCAAGGAAAGCATTGACAAATGCTATATTTAGCTGTGAACTGTGCAACCTCCAAAAAGATATTATCCAGCTTATCAGGAAATGAATCCTCCTTCATTTCTAACAACTTGAACTTCAGAGAATGTCTAGGGTGGCCTAGGGTGAGGCGTCCCTGCCCATGGCAAGGAGGTTGAAACTGGATGATCTTAAGGTCCTTTCCAACTCTCACTATTCCAAGATTCTATAATGTGAGCAGTTTACACTGCAGTGGAAACTCATGTTCCTAAATGCCTCTGTGTTTAAAAAAAAAAAAAGCCAAATAAATAAAAAATCCCAACCCACCTATGGGTGGCAGGGGCAGAAATGCATTTTTGGGCAAGTAAGTCTTCTATCCAGGTCATAATTTGAGACATACACTTGCTGACATAGGAAGGCAAGGTCGCATTTTGCTCTTGTTCTTCTCCATGCTAAGATAGCCTAGGGGCAGTGATGGTTGAACTGTATAGGTTGCAGGAGTATGCACAAAGAATGGCATGTTTAATGTAGCTCTGTCTCAAAGAGTAAGTTTTGGCCTCAGTTATGCCAGAGAGCCCTCCTGAGCTGCAGGACTTTGATGTATTTATTGCTGATGATGATTCATAAGACACTTGAAAAGACAACATATCCCAAAACAAATTTCCAAGACTGGGTAGTGTAGCTGCACGCTGAGCTAATTAAAGGTAATTTTTTGTATGTGACAGGAAAAAGCTGATAATATCAAACCCTAATGGAGAGAGATGGGAGCATTTCCCTGAGCTACATGCTTTGCTGCTGAGAAAGTAGAGCTTGGCAGATGGAGGAAGATGGAACTGATTTCCAATTTAGCCTTCTATTAATGTTTTATGATTTTAAATTTAGCACAGTAGTTCACTTTTCTGTGATCTTTGTAGGACTCCTATTTCCTTTCTGTGGACTGCTAGAAAGAATTCTGTAGAATACTAGCATAAATGTGTACCAGAAATCTCTCCTTTCTAAAAGAACAAGACAGTCCCAGTACAAATTCCACAGCAACTGTCCTTCCTACCAAGTAAGGTTCAACATCCTCACTCTGTCAAAACTTCCTTTGAACCCTGACTTAGATCCAGGTCTGGTTGCGTCCAGCTTTTCAGGTGCAGACGGGTATGAGAGAGCAGAGGACACAAATTGTTCTTCCTCCTTTAAGCTGGCTGAGCAATTAGTCCCTTGACAGAGAAAGGGTGAGAGATGCAGCATGAGTCCTTTCCTCTCCACTCTGCGTGGGCTTGAGCTACAGGCTGTAAGATTTTATCCAGTGTATTTTTATGGCATATGGGGAGAGCTCTGGCATCAGGCACACTGATGGCATCCTGGGATATATCTTTAGAGAAATACAGGAAAGTAAAATGCATATCCACCCACCCTGGGCACTAGGGAGTATCTGAGAGATGGATGCTGATTCATTCTGCCCGAAAGATGTACACAGAGTGCACAGCATGAATTGCCTTCTGCCTTTCTTTTAATTTATTATAAATCAAAATACATCATATAGAGAGATAGCTTGGACTCAGCAACCTGACATTTAGGCAGATAAAACTGGGCAAAAAGCATTCAGCTCAAAGGACCAAGGTGGAAACAAGAAGCGATTCCTCTCAGGGCATGTTTCATCCTATGCTTGGTACAGTATCAGCATCTCAAGCTTAATCCTTGTGGGCATCCCCATTGCTTTCATACTGCTAGTCCCTATGTAGGTTGAGGAGCCATTGTGTAAAGAGTTAGTGTATGCTTGCAAGTTAATTGGGGTCTTGGTTATACTGACATGAATCTGTGGAAGCTATTCCAACACCAACAGCAATTGCTCTCTGTGCTGCTGAAACCAAGAAATCAGTGAATGAAACACTGTGAATTTTTTAGCTTCAATTAGCAGTTCTAAAAATGATGAAAACCTGTGAGGTAGTGTGTCAGTCAAAAGCAAGCAGAACACAACCCAAAATATGATTCTGTAACAACTCAATAAGAAAAACTGGCTGGGGAGGGAATTTTGCCCAGCAGGGTCTCCCCGCAGGAAGGGAATCTATATGTGGAGAAACATGACTTCATTGTGTCAATTGTAGCACTTTTTCTTATCTTGAACTGTTGCACAAAGAGAAAAGAGGCGTCTGCAAGAAGCCCTAATGTGCTGGAGCTAATTTAGGTGTGACTGGGTGTAAAAACACAATCATTTTAGAGCTGTGGTAAAGGACTGCTGGTGATTTAATGCTGCATATCTCCGGGTCTGTTTGCGTGGACCGGCTTCCTGCCCCTATCCGCCATTATGTATCAGCAGGAAATTACACTTTTATAAGTGATTTACCTTTAAACAAACACTACTACACAAACAATATGGTATTGAATTCTGTGTTTTGCCTTTTAAGTATTACAGTGAAAGCCTGTAACAGCTGTCTAAGCTGATAACTACTACCTAGGATAAGAATATTGTTGACTGAGTTATTAGTCAATTGTTCAACTAAATCTAGCTGCATCTCTCTCTTTTAACTGTGTGACATTTGCAGTTTCTTTAAACAATATAGTTCCTTGAAACACATGTATAAATGGTTTTTGGGTGGTAACTGTATGGATAAAGAATTGTTTTGGAGATCAGATCACACTTTAAATTGAAATGTTGGTGATTTTGGTTTTATTTATTTATTAGCTATTCCTGGAGCGAATAGTCCCCTAGTATTAGATTTCTATGTGGCTTTCTAAGTTCAGCAGAGGAGCTGCAACTACAACTTGTGGCTAAAGATGACTAAACTGCACAGCTGAATGAATTTTGGCAGAGAAGGATTGAGATAACATAATGGATCCACTGCACATCTACTGATGTGACTATTTTAAGAAGGTTTATCCTAAGATGGTCGTTTGTTTTGTGAGGTGCTGAATGCCTGCAGCCTTGGAGGACAATCTCAAGTCACTGCAAAATAAGACACAACATGGTGAAGGAGGTTAACAAACTGCAGAATCCTCACTCTTTTTTTGAACAATTAGGACTAACTTCTAGCTCAGTTGAGACCTCCAGACTTCAAGGCTCCAGAGTTTGGACTGTATCCAAGGCCCAGTGAAGTCACCTACCGATTTTCCACTGACTTCACTGTGCTTTGGACCAGATACCTTGAGAGACTATTCCCATGAACTCAAATGCCTAAAACCAAACGCGGCTTTACACAATTGAAAATCACTTCTTTATATGTTTTCAAAGGCAGCTCTACCACTCAGCAGTAACAATATAGAATTGGGTTCAAGGGATGAAAATGAATGTGGATGTGGTGTGACTCTTCAAAAAGCCCATGGTAATGCTCCAACACTGCAGCATTGAGAAGAAGAATTTTTAATGCATGCTAGTTATGATCATTCATGAATTAGAATTAAATGGAGGAAAATGCAGTAAATGTGTAGAACTGGCTTCATGTTTTATATATTTGAACAATTCTCACTGCATTCTTTGAAAAGATAAATATGTAAATGCTTCAAGGCATCCTTTTTTTTTAATCAGTTCTACTACCATTTTAAAGCTAATTTCTTGATGTCAGTTCTGGTAATACTCTAAAATTGATCTATTCAACAGCCCGTTTTCATCAAAACACACCTGGAGTGATTTGCCCATTTCATGACATCTCGGTGCTATGCTTCAAAGACAAGCTGTTCTCCACAGCTTTGCATCTGGCAACAGCCTAGTTCCAAAGAGCCAGACTCATCCCTGAATTCAGGTAAAATCTGCAAGTAGAGGCAATCTCTTCTATTTTTTTCCACCATTAGTTTTTTGAAAGCACAGTTCTCCTTCACCTCTATGTGCTCTCTGTAACAGAAACCTTGACTTTTTAGGTCAAGCCAATACCACTATCCTTATGCTTTTTCTTTCAAACAAGTTCAGGTTTAAAAAATGTTGATATTTGTGCATAAAATAAGAGTCCTGATGTGAATGCCTGAGAGCTTAGAGCAGTAAGCCCTTCTTTTGCTTATTACATGCATGAAAAGGAGGAAAAGAAAGCTTACAGAGGCTTATTTAGTCTTACAAGACTCATGATCTACTTCTATTGCTTATTTCCTGCCCACGTCTAAGTTTTCAAAGGCTTCTGTCTTTGTTAGAGGGCTAATTATTTTGGCTACTAGGCCAAAGCATAGATGCATATTGGATTAACAATGCCCATTAACTCTCCCTTAGCAGGTGGAAGATTTGATTCTGATCTGCTTGATGCTAGTGTAATGGAAGAATCACATCCTTGAATCAAAGCGATATGCCACAGTACAAAGGAGGATGAGATCAGAAGCAAGCTCTACTACTGCTATGAGCAGCTCCCTGCTCCCTCCTTGAAAGAATCAGAGGCTGACCTTTGACTTTTCAGCTCCTCATGTATTTTGGGCCACAAGGGTTATTGATCACAGAGAAAATAAATGCTCTCTATTCAAACTGTTTTCCTTTCTTGTTGCTGTTTTTTGTTTTGAGTCCATACCACAGTGGGAAGAACTGCAGGTGATGATGAGTTTGAGGTTCTTAAATGCATAAATATGGCAGAACAGTCTTGTGTACAAATAAAATGGGACACTTCTCTGTAAAACAAGTTGTCAAAAGCACTGCCCCTTACTGTGGAACAATAAAATAATCTTTTCCAACCATTTAATGGCCAGGATGAATGAAAGAATCTGTGTATGCTTTACAAATGGCCTGATTACTGCCAGCTCACATGCTTGCTCTGCAGTTGTAGTACATTAGAATTTGAAGTAGGATGCTGTTAGCAGCCCTTTGCGTGGGGTAGAATTTGAATCAAAAGCTGTAAATGACCTGTGACAGCAAAAATGAAAGTGCAATTGCTTTCTCACATGACCTATTTCTTTTAGTGTCATTAAACTTAATCAATGATTAAACTTTGATTTAACAGTGCTTGTCATTTCATAGCAAATCAAGTAAAAAAAAAGTTGTCTACCTTAATAATTCCCTTGTAAGTGTCTCTGAGATACATGAATAGTTTGAAAGGTAACAGGCTAGCCTAAATTTGAAGTGCAAAATCTCTGAGTGCAATTGAGGGAATGAGAAACATCTGACTATCCATTTGATTTGTAGAAATCCTATATGCAATCACAAATTTTAGGAAGATCTGGTGTCTCCTTGCACAAACAGGACAGTGTTCAGCTCACTAGTAACACAAGAGAAATAGCAATGAATGATTTCACAGACACTTCATCTCATTTAAGTTTTGCATAATAACTTTATGTAGTAAATATATACAAACAATGCATCCTAATCCAAGATTGTGTGGATATGGTTGTGTTTTTTGATCTTCATTGAGATCAAATGAGTTACGTTACTTTACATTGAATTAAGTTCTAACTGGAATGAATTTCCTTTCGGCAACCAATTAGGATGTTTAAAGAATTTACTTGCATTTTTTGATCTCAAAAGTATTTGTGGACAGTTCACATGGACTATATATTACTGTGCCTAACTGCTATCAGCCTGTATAATTATCTCATTTGCATATGCTAACAAGGTACACTGTAGGTATAGTGTTTTCACATGCCTTATATCCAATTTGCTCATTGTTCCCACCAGTCTTGTGTTCTCTCTATCACCAAATTAATAAGAGTTGTGAATTGAAAATGGTTTCATTCATATGGTGTTTCTGTGCAGACAGACTTCACTCAGAAGAAATGCAGCTTCTGCTGTTCACAATCTTTTTATTCATTGCACATGAGGGGAAGGGTCTGTGTGGCTCCCAGATAAGCTGGAGAGCTTGATATGGTAGGTACTGACCAAATTCAGAATGTCTGTCCTGGGTTCAGCAGTAGCAGTCATTTTTCTCCTCAGTAGCTGGAGCAGTGCTGTGTTTTTGACTTTCAGCCTGGGAACAGCGCTGGTAATACCAATGTTATCAGTTGCTGCTCAGTAATTTTTACTCTGACCAAGGACCTTCTGAGTCTCATGCTCTGGCAGGGAGGAAGCAGAGACAGGACACCTGACCCGAACTAACCAAAGAGGTATTCCATATCATAGCACGTCATGCCCACCATATAAACTGTGGGCAGTTACCCAGAAGGGTTAGATCACTGCTGGGGTTGGGCTGGGTATTGGTCGATGGGTGGTGAGCAGTTATATTCTCTTCCCTTGTTATTTCCCTTGTCAATATTATTGGTGGTAGCAGCAGTGGTTTGTGTTGGACCTCAGTTACTGGACTGTTCTTATTTCAACCCATGGGAGTTTCATTCTTTCAATTCTCCTTCCCATCCCTCCAGGAGTGGGGGGAGAGGAAGTGGGGGGAGTGAGAGGATGACTGCGTGAGTTACAGCTGGGCTTAAACCATGACAATGTCGTAGAAATCTGTGTGCTAGAAAAAGCAAACTCGCAGAATGATTTCTTGTCTTCATCAACCACCTTTCATCTGAGGGCATGTGCAATGATTAACCTTTTCTTGCTTTCATTCAGTTTGATTTCAAAAGGAAAATTTGCACACAGTGAGGATCTCCTTCCTCTTTTCTCCTACACCCAAGTGGTGCAATGGACTTTGGTTTGCATTACAAGTTCAGTCCCACTGAACTGAAATTCATACAGGTGGTTCAGCCATGCTTGTGTGTCATCGTGCACAAAATCATACCCAGCTGTGTTCATTTAAAAGAAGAGGATTTGCCTGTAGATTTGCACCAAGAGGATAAACAATTTAAGAAATAAATTTTCTTCCTAAAACATTGGGTGAAAATATGTACAATCTTACACAAGAGTCATGTCATGGTGATATTATTACCCTGTTATAGTATCATTATAACATATCATATATATCATATATAGTATCATATGTATCATATATGGTATTGTATATTATAAGTTGTAACGTGATGACCAGCTACTTGACCAGTATCCCTGTTCAAAACTGAGGCTTGCCATACCAGCATGCCTCAGAACTCACACATTTGCCTTTTCATGTGTGCATGCTGTAGACCAGCTACATTTCCTTTCAGACTGCCCAAGTTCCATTTCAACTGCCTCTGGCCGCATCAACCCAGCATACTTTTGTCATGGTCAGTGGAGTCAGAGCAGTGTCAAGAATGTATAAAGGAGAACAACGTTAGGCTTCTTATTATCCCCAGCACTCTTTTTTATCTTACCCTTCCTTAAATCAGGAGTACTTTTAGGGAAAAGTTCAGTGTCAGTTTCCTTTGCAAAGGGAGGTTGGATTTCACTGGGGGGTTCTCAGAACTGACTTCTCTTGTCAGTATATCCATGTTGTCTAAACCATCAAGTAGGGCATATGTTGAATAAAAGTCCAATATTTTGTAAGACCAGTATGGACGCAATTCAGGAACATCTCGTATTTTATTGTCATGTGATAAAAATTCAGTAATCTCATTAACCCAATGATAGCCTAATTAATCAATGGAAAAATGAAAAGAGGATAAAAATTTGGACAAAACAAAACAAGAGTATGCAGGCAAGAGGGAGAGTAGTTAAAAGAAGTGGGGAGAATATGTTTTTCAGTTAGCTGTTTTCTCCTTTTTCCTTCTCTCTCTCATCCACGTCACTGCAAAGAAAGGAACTGGCATCTGTAGCCTGTTGTGCAGATGGGTTGAGAGGAGCACATATTCTACTATGTGTCTGGCACACTTCAAAAGTGGCTGGTGGCTGATTATGTATTTGTCAGCAGTTAGTGATTAGGGAGACTTGCTGTAGCCATGGATGTCTGGCAGCACATGAGGTCAAAGAGACTGGGGGTACGAGAAAGCATCAGATTAATGCTTCTCAAAGCACTGACCACATATGCTGTCACTTGGTAGACAGTCTGCAGGGTGAGCAGGTTCCTTATCGGGCCTTCTCAGTTTTATAGAAATCTTAAGTTTCCATTTTTATTTCTAGACATACGCACTGTATGTGCACCGTATGAGAAGGAATGCTTGGACTAAATAACCTGCAGTTTAAATAGGCAGGAGCAGCAAAGGCTGGGAGAAGGAAGATGAAATTCTTCGTTTCACAGGGAAGGAACAGAAACATGGATAAATAATGTTGTTGGGCAACACATGAGAGTTGTGTGACAGTGGTGAGAACTAAACTGCATTATTTCAAGTCTTCACTGTCTTAGCATCAAAGTAATTCTTTGCCTAAATGAACAAGGCACACATCTGACTCCAAGCAGGGCTCTAGCACAGGACAGATGCAAACCTCACTGGGCTCTGTGCCTCTCCCCCTGGTTTCCACTATAGCATCCCTGTCATCATCACTCTGAAGAGCAGTTGGACACAGTTCTTCCTGTTTGCAGAAGGCACAGCAGCTGCTTATCCATTCACTGGGCTGCTCCCTGCCTCCACAGCCTGATGAAGGACCAGGAGAGAAAATAAGGCGCAGACAGGCAGATGGCAAATGACACTGAGATGATCCTGACACTGCTGGCAGGACATTCCTGCGCAGAGCCAGCCACTGGCAGGCAGCTTTGACACTGCCCTTGCCATGCAGGCGGGAGCATGGCATGGCTCAAGGGCTCTCTGGAGCTGCTCACTTGTTTCTCTGCAATGGTACCAGCACAAAGCTGCAGCAACACTGGTGATTCAAGCCCAGCTGGAATGACAGGGCTGGACCTTTGTTGTATGCCAAAAGACACTGCCACAAAATTCACCACCAGCAGCATCCTTGCACCATGTTTGGATTTTGGACAGCTTTCCAAAACAAATATATGTTTTGAATGAAATTCATCTCTTTGTGAAGCTGTGTCAGGCTCTGCTGATAGGGGGTGTTTATTGATAGTCACCATCGCTCCAGTGCTGAGGTCTCCAAGTCCCTGCACTTTTTTATCACAAAAATAAGAGCCTTCTTGAACCTGCCCTCAGGAGTTAAACTTGTGGTGTTTCTCAGGAAAGGCTAAGGCAGAATATTTTACTCCCTTTCACCCAGCGTTGGGTGATGTTTCCTTATTATATGAATTATGCGCTTCAGCTACTGTGGCCCTGGTGAACTGACCTGTCATTGGTTACTAAACCCACCTCGCCTCGATTTCTCACCAAGCAATACCATGGCAGCTTCTGCACATCCATTAGGTTGTGATAAGAAACCCATGGGCTCTGACAGGGCCTCAGCTAGCATAAAAATACTGAAAAATGAAGGACTTTCTTCTGACCGACCCTGACACCTCTTCTGCACTGACACTGCTCCCATATGACCTGGGAACTGAAGGAGTGTTTGAACACCAATGACTAAAGCAGCAGGGGCAGGTGGGGATACATGTTCTCCAAACAAGCACCCAGGCAGTGAAGGCTAGCTCTCTATGTGCATCAGGCATGGTACCTCAATCTTTGGTCAGTCTTCATATGTTATTCATTTGTTACAAATTGCTGTTGTATATCTCACTGCAACTGGTATTGAAATCCCCCTGTCAGCTTCCACTGGAAGCAGCAGAGACAGATTTAAATGCCAAGTGATTTCATCAGCTGTGATGGCTACCTGGGGGTCTAGGAAAACCAGAATCTTCAATTGTGCTTTTATTAGGCAAAGCTTCCCATGGACAGAGCTTGGGTTAGTGTATGTGGGGAAAAAAGGGAAATGAAAAGCTGGCATAGCCTCAACTTGGAAAAACTGACACTCAGACAGCAGTCCCCAGGGAAAATGTCCTAATTTGGGGGAGCAGGAGGAATCACTGGGGTTTGTTTGGTGCAAGGTTGGGAATGTGGCCAGACCAATGCCATTGTGGGAGCAGCTGGGCACGGCTGCCCTCTGTCTGGAGAACAGTCAGTGCAGAGGTGGGGGCTCCACACTGATGTTGGGTGTGGAATGTGGGTCTTGGGGTTGTGGAAGAGCAGGTCTAGTTGGTCCAAGCAGTAACACAGAGGGAAGTGGTGCTTCAGACTTGCTTTCTCTCTTGCAGAAGTAAACTATTCAACCCAATGCATTCCAGCCCCCTGGGGGACATGCCACCCAGTTTGAGAATAGGCACATTAATAAACCAACAATATCTGTGTCTGCATCTAGATGTAATCTACAGCTGCTAAGTGAGATTCACTGTTTCCCACCCCCAGCAGCATCTTGGCAGCAGTTTTTGAGCTCAGTTCTTCACCTGTATTTTGAACATCCCATTTGGTGGTGCTCATTCAGTGCCTTTTACTCTTTCACTGTTACTGTTGACTTGCATTGGGGAAGTTCAGGTGATCTCTGGCCCTTCAGGGAAGCAATGCCTCTACTGCTTTCACTGGTTAATTTAGCCAACTTTATTCAGCCTTGCTGGATAGACAAGCCCATGTGGGATTTTCTCAGATAAGTTGTAGTCCTTAGCTGCTTCAGTAAACGCCTCCCACTGGCCATTAATTTGGCACCAGTGTTGTCTGTAGAGTCCTCTAGAGATACCTTGATGGCATACAGAGCCAAACAGCTTCTCTGCTTCCCCAAGATGCCTTCCTGCCACCTCTGTTCCTCCGTTTGATCTGAGTTCCAGCTTCACACAACAGCGTTTAGTACCTTCAGATTCATTATTTAGCTACGTTTTGGCCAAAACACTCTAAGTATTAATGCAAACAAGGCCTGTCTCTTTTAACTGTTTCCCTGTGCTTGCTGATAGAAGAAAAGGAGTGCTCTTCCCTGGGGACAGTCTGCCCATCTGGAGCAGTCAAGTTTTTAGGGATCTGCTTTTCATCCTATTCCCTGGCACTTGCTTCTCACAGGGCTGGGCTGGGCTGCATGTTTGCAGGTGTACGACATTACTGATAATACCGCAACAAGCTGGCATTCACCAGGCATCTTAGATGAAGGCTGTTTTTACAAAGGCAGGTAGGGGCCCCTGCCATGGGAAAAATGACCAGGTTTCATAATCACTCATATGGAGTTATCTGGACACATGGCTACCTTTCATCACTTATGCTGATGCCAGAGAAGGGATTTGAAAGCTAGAATGCCTTTGAAATGTCTGTGTATATTGAGCTGTCATGGAATTGTTTTGGGTCAAAATAACATGTGTACTCAATTTCTTTGGTTTTAATTTTCCTTTTTTTTTTTTTTTTCTTATACTGTCCTGATTTTCTTGTGGGATTGTGAATAAAGAAGACACCAGCCATCCACAGAAAATATAAGTAATATTGCTACTAACCAATACTGTTTCTTGAACGCTGTGCATAACCAAAACATACTGTAATTGTAGAATCAAATGCAAATATCTAAGTAATTTTTTTTTACATGAGAACTAAATACTTCAGGAAATGGGATTTTGAGCAACTTGGTCTAGTGGAAAGTATTCCTGCCTATGGCAGAGTATTGGAACTAGATGATCTGTAAGATCACTTCCAACCCAAACCATTCTATGAACTACAGCCTCCTTATCATCACTATCTGTATACCACAAGCATAAAAACAGAAGATTAGCCATACCACTCATACATGTGCCAAGTTCCATCTAGCCTGGCATCTAGTTTTAGACTGTAATTGTAATCAGATGTCTTTAGAAGAGAAAGGAGAGGCCAAACCTACAAGGTATGTTCCCCTGATACTCTTTCAGCACCCAGGTACTCTTGGGTTAGGGACTCCCTCAGCTAGGAGATGTGGTTTCTGTGTGTTTAGTAACCTCTTCATTTCTCAGATGTGAACTTGTCCAGTCCTTGCTTGAGCCCTTATAAACTTTTATCATCTACAACATCCTTTGGCAAGATAAATTCCATAGATCTACTATCTATTGCATTCAAAACTACAACTCCTTGTTTGTTTTCAATCCAGTTCATGTACAGCAAAAAACAGTGGACAATCCATGCCTAACCAACTTTTCTGTTTAAATTAAGTGATCATGCAAATTGACCCCAATGGCATTATTCAGATTTCACTTTACATCATTCACAGAGCTATGTTGATGTATTGCAGGCTAGCAAATGCTTGTCTTCTGCAGAACTTGCTTAGAAAAGACACAAACCCCTTAATAGCTAATAAAAGAATTAGTTCAAAAGATTTTCTGTCCCATATAAATAGCTCTGACCAGTTAGGACAAGACATAGGTCTTGGTTTCCCATTGTATGGCACAAGTGGAGCTACACTTGGAAAAACTGTATGTAAAGCTCTGGATTGCAAAGGAGGTAATTTCCATTAAAAACCTATTGAAGACAAAATAAAGTATGGTGTAGCACTGTAAACAAAGTTGTTTTCAAAAGTATGCTTCAAGACGCAGAAAAGAAAGACTATATTAATTGTTTGAGGATGTAGTGTTAGTCCTTTCAGTTTTTCCTGATGGTGGTGAGTGATATGGCTCTGCTTTGCTTTCTAGTGAGTCAATGGTAGGCACCACCCTCAACAGTTATGGCTTTTCATTTGTCATTTTGCAGCATTTTGCTCCTATTCTTGTGTGTTTTCCTCTGCTACTGCCATTTGTGTCATTCAAATCAAGGCATCTAACTGGGATGCTAATAAGCAGGAGCGAGAAGTGAGGCCCTCAAAGAAGGCACCAGCATATCCTGTGACTCCAAGGGGAGATCTGGAAAGAATTGCAAGGAGGATGCCAAGACAGCTGGAGCTGGGAGAGTGGCTATGGCAAGAGAGGAACAAGAAAGGGAGGAGAAAAGGAGAGAGCTTGCCACCTTTCCCTGCAGGACTCAGGCAAAGTGCTGATAATGTGTGTTTTATTCATTCCTTGCCTTTGTTCTCTAACCATCTCTTGAGAGACATTTCAAAGAAAGGGAGGTGAGGAAGAGACTAAAAGTCTCCTTTTAGATTGAGGAATGCAGGCTCCACCCTTGCTCCCAGCTCCATCCTTTTTGTGCTGCTGCAGCTGGAGAGTCTCCCTTGAGGCTCTAACTTAAACCTGGGATTGGTCCTAAGCCAAATGGTCCAAGGATCAGGGGAGCTATGTTCTTCCCTGAGCTTAGGGCTGGCCTTTCATTATGGTGTATGGAGCTGGAGGGGAGGAGAATGCCAAAGATCTCTCAGAAAAGGAGCCCATTCCTTTCACTATAGGGCAGCAGTAAAGATGTAGAGGTGATGGGAAATAATAAGATAAATGTCAGCTCCTCGTGCAGTGCTGCTGTGCAGAACATCCTGAATGTGCACAGGAGGAGCTGTGACCTGGATTTATTTCTGTTGCACAGAAGTACGGGGCTACCACAGGAACGCTCTGTCCTGTTTTCAAGTACTGACTTCAAAAAGGATGTTGACAGGTTGGAAAGGCATCAGGGAAAGGTACATGAGCAATCTGAGATCTGGAGGACTTTGTGGTAGGAGACAGAACTCAGTGGAATTTGTCTGTTTGAAAAAAGGCTGAGGGGTGACTTGCTTGTGGTCAGCAAGTAAGAGCATGGGGAAAATGTAACAGATGTTTCAAGGAGAAAATAAACCCATAATAAAATCCAGCGGTTAGTTGTTGATGCTAGACACATCCAGAACAGGAGTTCGTAAAAAAAATGAAGGTAATTAACCACTGCTTACTAGAGTAAAGTTGGATTCACAGTTTCACATTAAACCAAGAGTGGATGACTTCCCAAAAGCTCCTCTGCAACATCTGAAGATGGAGAGCAGCTCATGAGAGATGATTTCATATCAGGGTTATACAGCAGTTGAGATGAACATCGTGAAAGCTCCCATGACAAAAGTGAGTGTACAGCAAAGTTGATCTCCCATGCCAGTCCTTTTTAGTCCTTACTCTGAGAAATTTCATGTGACCCTGAATATGATCCGTAGTCCTATTGTGTTTATATACCCTAGAGGGATGAATGAGAGAAGTGTTTCCATACTGGGTAATCAGAATTAAATCTCACTGAGTTTATAGCATTCAACATCAGGGCCTCGGAAACTGAGATAAAGAACAATGATAATAAAAAAATAGTCCCTGTTTTTTCACACAATAGGTTTGCTATCAAAAGTAACCCAATCTGCTAGCAGTGATATCAAAATCTATTGCTATTTTGAGACAGTGTTGTGTTGGTTTTGGTTATAGCAGGTACTCTGACCTAAAACCAGTGAGATCTGGCCTAATAGAAGAGGTGAGCACTGGAAATACGTTGTGCCTGGTCACTTGAGCTCTGGGGAGATCCATGGTGTTACCTGGAGGCTTTGGCACTGTTTGTATTCAGATCTCTGTAAGTCTAATTTAAAACAAAAAAGACTTAATGCATGTGAGTTTACATGCGTGTGCCTGAGAAGGAAGAAACTCACTTTGCCAATTTGACTTAAAATGGTCCCTGGGCGAGCGTTCACACATCCATTCTGCAGTGACCTCTGCTGGCAAGGGCAGACCTAGAATCTTCAACGCCTCTACGTTAAGGGCATCTGCAAGCATATTTTATTAGCACCTTTATGTGAACCTATCGCATTACACTCGGTGTCATTAGCACAGGGCAACACAGTTAAGGTTATGGAGCTGTCATACAAATGCAAAAAATGCCATGGGGCATGTGAAGGTGGTAGTTAAACAGAGATAGTCAAATCTGATTAATAGCAGTGATAAAAGAATGTCAACATACACCAGTCTCGATGATTAAAAAAGAAGGTAGCTGGAAATTAGCAATTGTTACAGGTAGCTTAAGGATATTGTTATTTTTTTTCACCTTTTGAAACATCCCTACAGGCATGTGTCTGCCAGTGAAATAATTGAGATATTTCTTCAGTGCGTAAGGAATTGCTGTCATGCAGCAACTCATAGAAGAGGCGTCTTGCTTTTCTGGAGGGATCTATGCTTTTAATGGCAGAGAGTCTCTGTTGCTATGAATTAGACTAGTGCAATTTACTTCATTGTTTGCTTACCCCAACAGAGAATCTGGCTCCAAAACTTTACATTGCAGTTGTCCAAGAGAACCTAACAGCATTGGGTTAGTTTTTGGCTGTTAGACAAATCCCCAATGTTCACTGTTGCAACTTGCCTTCTTATATTCTTTTTTTTTTTTTTATAATGTGTTTTTCTTTCCGTGATCACCATTTGTTTGCTATCACAGAGATGCTCTGTTTGCAGCCTTACCTGTAATCAATAGTCATATTTTCATGCAGAATGGAGAGAGGAACAGTATTTTGAGGTTCTGTCTTCAACTTGAATGCAGGTGGAAACGATAAAGACTCAGCTGCCTGCATTGTCCTGAGCTCTCACCTCCTTACCATCACCATCTAAATATGCATGGCTATTTCTAACTGAACAGGAACTCAGAACCAGAGCACAAACAGAGCAAAGAGAGCAAAATTAGCTTAAAAATTAACATGCAGTGTGTAACCTGAGTTTTGGCCACATGTTGGTGGTCTCTGAGAGTAGCCAGGGACTGGTGTCTGTAGAAGAGTACAATAACAGGGCACCAGATAGTGGTATTTCACCAGACTGCTCTGCTAGCTATCGGTGACTAATCTGACCCAAGTGTGGTAACTGGTAATGTCTAAGATGTTGATGAAAGATTACCCGTTTTCCAACTCTTATAATGCAAGTGACAGCCTTCAGCTTTTGGAGACTTCCTGGTCCAGAAGCAGGAGGCTGCAAGAGCCCTTCTTTAGAGGGCTTCCCCTCCCTGGGACAGTTTCCCCATCACTTTGGGGTTCCAGCAGCAAATGGAGGCAGGATGCATTCCCTCCCCTGCAGTTAATGAAGATCATGTGTAATTGTGTTCCCCGAGCCAACTGTGCAGGGCCAAATGCTGGAAGGCAATGTAAAAGAAGAGGGAGGCCATATGTTTCCATCATACCTCAGCCAGGGCAGTCTGAAGCATCAGCAGATAGTTAGGTTCACGTGTGTTAGACATCTTCTCAGCTTTCCCTTCAGGAAAACTCAGTTTTGTCCCTCTGTGGCAGAATGCCCCACCACCTCCAAACTGTTGCATGGGGACTGCTAGGAAGAAGTGGCATATCAAAGTATGAGCACCACAATTGCCCCATGTTCCCATTGTTACACGATATTCTGGACTTTCTGGTGAAGGCCAAACCATTGTACCCCTTGTACTAAGCCCAGCAGCCTTGCCACCTTCTCTCCCTCCTAGGTGAATCACACTACACTACCTGCATCACTGACAGCCTCTGTTAGTTAATGTGGCTTTCCAGGGTCTCAAAAAACCTTGCAGCCTTCAGGTCTCTTCCTGTGAACTCTTGAGACTTGGTGAACTTACCCTGTTGCAGCCAAGGTGCAGAGGAATCTCATAAATCTTCTGCAGCCCTATTGCATGTTGTTTAGTGCATATTATCATGTTCAACATCTCTAGTTATAGTAATCGCTTTCAAAAATGTACTTCTGCCATGTCAGTAATTAATCAAATGCCTTTGTTTCATTAGCCATAATAATATCTTCAGTCTCATGTTCCTTTTTATGAACCTCTCTCATGATGAGTGTCTCCTCCTTAGCACTCTGTCATTCCAGATGCTTTAACATTGCTGATAAGGAGTTTAATAGAAAGCCCATGAAATATTTTTTCTCATATCAGACTGGGATCTAAAAGGATTGGGATCAGCATCAGGTCTGCTTTGCAGCTGCAAATATTGGCTCTATTCTTTAAGCTCCTGAATGACTCCAGAGAACTGTTTGCCTATGCTCAGTCTCCACACCCTCTGCAGTGCAGAGCTTCCTCTGCAGCTCCCATCCCAGCCCCTGCCTCTGCACCGCACCTCATGTGAGGTCTCTTGTTGGTTTAATACGAATAGGATCAGTTCCTAGGTGTAAGGAAAACTCCTGACAGTCTGTAAAAGAAAAAAATGAGTGAACAGACAATGTGGGTTTTGGTAAAAGTAAAATAAAAAAAAAAAAAAGGGGCGTCCAAACCCAACACTGTACCTGTATGAATTAGAAAGTAATAAAGGTGAGGATACACCTGCAATATGTGTCATTACATGCTTCCTGGAACTGAGAGTTGATGTGGTGGGACTTCATCTGTCACAGCGATGTCCACTGAAGCAATTTACACCAAGTTGACTGCTGAAGCCTGGTTGTTCAGTGTCTCTAATTTGTAATCTGTGCCATTAAGGCTATTACTGTACACTTCAGAGACATGTTGTACAGCACAGACTTTCTTTTCTTCTCTTTTTCCCCTGGGATAATTCCTTTATAATTTTTAAATCAAGCAAAAGAAATTAATTCTGGCTTACTTCTGAGAGTAAAATAACTGTATAAAGTCATTGGCAAACAATCTCTGCCCAAACACGTATGCAGAAAGCAAGTTCTCACAATTATGGTTAATGCAAAATGAAGTCAGATCATAGAGGCCTCCAGCGTGATTTCTAGCATGATAATTATAAGAGAAGAAGATTAGGCTTATCACAGATAGAGTTTACAGAGCTGAGATTTTTAGTAATTCAAAACCAGCTGCACTGCCACTTAAACTGCTTATCGGCAGCAAGATATTCACAAATACTGTAGCTTTGCAAAGCAAGGCAAAGGAGGGCTTTTCTGCACAGTTTTATGCCCCAATGCAGCAAAATGCCAGAGTGCAGGAGAATTTCGAGCTCTGTGAGCTCCGCGGGGAAGTGCCATGTGCCTAGAGGTACGCAGGTGCTTCTCATTACCTGGGTGCTCAAGTGGTTTGTTTTTTGGGGTTTTTTGGAATGAGGCCTTATCTGAACCTCCTGCAGCTTTGTGCATCTGCCGTGGGAAGGCTGGGAAGTCTCAGAGGGAGAAGAGTGTGGCAGGAGCCTGGAGCAACACTCGCCCCCTCTTTTGTTTAGCTAGGAACTGCATTGCAAAACGCAGAGCTGGTATGCCCTGGTAGAAGGCAAAGTTGGCAAAAAGTGTTTAAGTGCTGGGCATGGCGTGGATCCAAAATCCTTACATGTCTATATTCCCAGGCTGTGTGGAACAGGCTGGAGATGAGGCCTGGCTCAGAAGTGGATCAAAGTGCTATTTCCTACACCCCAATGAGATCCTGCCAGAGTGATGTAGCCAGTGCTGACTTGGCTGTGGCAAGCGCAGAGTTTGTTTTAGCTCTTGTCCTTGTCATAGCTTTTCCTTTGCAACTATGTCAGGACCCTTGACCTCATAGTACCAAGTTTCTCAGCTCTGGTATCTGTGTCTGAAAACTTATGCCCCTTATGACTTTATCTCAGTTTCTCAGCTCTGGTATCTGTGTCTGAAAACTTATGCCCCTTATGACTTTATCTCAGTGAGGATTTGCCCTGCTGCCAGACACAGTCTTCTCCTCAGGATAACCTGAATGATACAAGACAGCAGGAGATGAAGAAATACAGCTTCAAAGAACTCATGTGAGTTAACCCAGCTGGAAAAGAGCCAGCCTGATGGAACAGCAGTGCTGAGTCAGACTGAAGGGTCATGCAGACCATATCCTGTGTCTGAGTAGCCCATGGTGAATGCTCAGCAAAAGAGCACAAGAGAAGGGCAAGTACAGTGATATTTCCTACACTTCATCCTTCCAGTTTCTGGCAATCTGGAGTTTAGGGACTTCCTGAGCCAGGGCTGTATCTTCATCTCTGCAGCCTAGGAGCCTTTGATGGACTTTTCTTTCAAAAATTTTCTAATTGCTTTTTGAACCCATTTATACTTTTGGCCTCCACAACATCCTGCAACAGTGGGTGGCACAATGTGGTTATGCTTTGGGTGTGTTTGCTTTAAACCTGACACTTTAATCACATAAAGGGTCTTCAGTTCTTGCACCTAGAGAGATACGTTTTTATCACATTCTCCAGGCTATTCCTGATTTTACATACCTCTCTCATCTGCTGTCCCAGTGGTCTCTTTTCCAGCTGAACCATTGCAGTCCAGATGATACTTCTTTATTTTGGAGGCTTTCCATATCTTTGATCACTCCTATTGATCTCCTGTGAAATTTTCTGGTCCTACTCCCTTTTCCCTAGTCACAGCAAGCAGCCCTGGCTGCAGTTGGGAAAAGGGAACACAAAATCAATGTACACAGCATTGATGTTGAGTTTTTATTTCTAAGTGCTGCTGGCCCCTGAGTTATGTACTTAACAGCACTATCCACAGTGATTGTGGGGTGTCTTTCCTGAGCAGTAATAGCTAATGTAATGTCCATTACTGTATAGACATTGTAGGATGTTTTGGGTTATTTTCTTTGTAAGCATGAGTTTGCATTTGTTATCATTAAACTTTTATTTGCCATTTTATCATTTGCTAATGAACGATTGCAGTTACTGGTAGAGTGAGATTTTCTGTGACTCTTCACAACCACCAGCATTAGCTGTTTTAGTGTTCACAGTTAGCATCAGCTTTTTAGTAACCTGGGCAAGATTAATACAGGGCTAATGCTTAGTCTCTTTTCTAAGGGTTAGTATTGGACAACCCATCAGACTTTAGGGTTTGTGCCTGTGTGATGCTCTTCTCTGGACCAGTCATGTGTTGAACATCTCAAAAAGAGAGTTGACACCAGCAGACTCCCTCATTTCTTGAATTACAAACACCAGTTCTTACCTCATCATACTACAAGAAGAACACAGTTGAAATGCCTGATTAGTGAGATGAGTGTAATGCACACGCTTGGGGCTATTCCAGGCACTGGAGCTAATCCAGGCCGTGGGGTACAGTGATGGGTTTGGAGCTATGCAGGCTGCAGATTGGATTCCAGGTTGAAATTAAGGTATTGATTTTCTTTGTGAAGCTTTAAATATCACAGAACACTTATTTTTCTGAAGGCAAACCTCTTCTGATGCTGGTCTGTGACAGCGGCAAAAAATGTGCAAGTGCAACTTTGAATCACACAGGTTACTTGTCAGTTCTGCCTCATCCCATAAGCTGGGAACTTCATTCTCCTATACAGTTTCATAGAATCATAGAATACCAGGTTGAAAGGGACCTCAAGGATCATCTGGCCCAATCTTTCTAGGCAAAACATGACCTAGACTAGATGTCCCAGCACCCTGTCCAGACAAATCTTAAAGGCCTCCAGTACTGGGGAATCCACACTTCCCTGGGGAGATGATTCCAGGGGCTGATTTTTCTCACTGTAAAGAATTTTCTTCTTGTGTCCAATGGGAATGTCCTCAGGAGTAACTTGTGCCTGTTACCCCTCATCATTCCCAGTCTGACTCTGTAAATCCTAGGGGTGCTGTGGAGGGCCCACTGATCACCGCTAAGTTGGGAAGTAGAAACAGAGTGAGGCTGGAGATGATTTTTGAGATTTACATTTGATCATGATTGACTGTTGCAGGGTGGGAAGAGGAAGAAGAAGTTGGTTTTCCAAGTGACAGATGCTGGGGAGGCAGAGACAGAATAGGTTGTTTCTGATGGGAGTTCATGGTATGAAATAAATAAGGGGAAAGTGAGAGTAAAAGACACATTGTATAAGATGTACAACTGGAGAGATGCCAGCATAAATATTCATTGAGTATGTTAATTAGCAACTATTGCTGCTACTCATTAACTAATTTATTCAACAAATAGCATTCAGGCCACTCTAGAACACTGCATACTGTTACTGCTAAAAGGGGTATCAGTTTCCCTGGCTGTCACCTGGAGACATTGATACTCCCCCATCTTTGCAAGTACTTTGATATGCAGAGATGAAAGCTGCTGCAGGGGGCCAATGGAGCACCGTATGTCTTTTATAAAGTAGGAGATGTCCAATCTTATTTCCAACAACATGCACAAGAGATTTAATTCATTAGTTCAACCTCAACTGGAGAAGAATGGGAAGTCTATGACAAGGCTTTTGTTTGGACAGTAGCAGAAGCATTTAGGTTGCAGAGGGTCTAAAAGACATGGATGGGCAACTCTGTGAACTGACTTTTTTTAAAAACAGAAGAATCAATGGTGGAATAAAGAGTCAGCATAGGGAGTTTCCATATAATCTGGTAGAACCTGTGTGCAAAAACTACAGCTGAAGCAGAAGAGGTTGGCATTACTGAATGGCTAGATGATAAAACAGAAAATGGAATTCAATGTTGGAAAAAGCAAAGTAATGCACTGCATAGAAAAACAATCTGAATATTACATACGTAACAAGGGGTTCTAATACACCTACCACCAACCAGGAAAAGGAAACTGGAGCCACTGGCGTCACTCCTATGAAACTATCACACCAGCAGTGTTTAGTAGTAATCAAAAAGGCAAATGGAATTAGTAATTGGGGAGTAATTGTTGGAAAAAGAATAAAGAAAACAAACAAAAAAGAAAGAGAAAATATTATTGAGACATTACTAAGATCTAAGTACATTCAAACAGTTTGGTCCCCCATCTGAGAAGAACAGAGCAGGACCAGACTAGATCTGTAACTGTGATAGAATAGGGCGTTATAGTTATGAAGGAATAACTTCTATGCAAAGACTGAACAAATAGACTGGAATTTTCTTTATGGAAAAAAAAAGCAGCGATAAAAGGCAACATCTGATAAAAATATTTTAAATCCCAAATGGCATAGAAAAGGTAAATAAAGACAGCTGTTCTTACAATAGCAGAACTGGGAGACATGCAAAGAAATGATAAAGCAGCAAACTCAGGCAAGAAGAAATACTGTTTCATACCACATCTAATGGATTTGTGGAAGTCCTTGCCCAGGGTGTTATGGAGGCCAAGAATGTAACTGGTTTCGGAAAAGAAATTCCAGAAAAGAAATAGAAACATTCATAAGGGAAAATTCCTTTAGGTCTGTTGAAATCAAAGGCTTAGGAAGTTGTTGACTGCCAAAAGCTGGGAGCAGGCTATGCCCACAGGAGGATTACTATATCACACCCTTCTTTGGACTTCACAAACTTGCTGCAGGTCATTGTCAGACAGCGGGCGCTGGGCCACCTGGACTCATGGGTGACCTTGAGAAGAATTTTTATGTCAATGCTCTGCAGTGCAGATTGAGATCCCCTTGAGGTCCCTTACACCCCATCATTTCTAATTAGACATTGGAGAAGAGCCAAAGGATAAAAAATCCTGATATATCTACCTACCTATTTACCTAGTTACCTGTCTACCTGTGTGTCCAGATGATGTGTCATTTAACAATGGCTTAAACCTCATGGTGTATCTTACAGTACTTAAGGCAAATGTACCTTGACATGAGACTGAGCCACAAGTGGTACACTGTCATGCACAGCAATGTGGGTAGCACCATGCTACTAACAGCTTGCCCAGATAAAGTAGTGGGCTGATCCTCGTGGCCTGCTCCCACAACACTGTCTCTGTAGCAAGATACTTAGGCAGCAACAGCTATCCTAGTGAATTTGGGTGTGGCAGTAGGATCCCCAGATGCTGCGGTGTGACTACCCACACTAACAGCATCTCAACAGCATCTCTGCCATGAATTCGGCCCTTTCTAACTCTCTTCCTGGGCACAGCACTTAGACCAGCCCCGGGGCCATATCCAGTAAGTGGTTACCATGTGAACACTTTTAACTAGGCAGTTCAATTAGCACAGACACTGCCTTTTCCACGCCAACTGGCTGCAGTGCCCAGGAACAGTGCTGGTCATGTTTTATTTACCAGTGTACATGTAGCTTCTGTGTCTGGATCCAATTACAGGATTGGGTCCACAAGGACAGAGGAGATGAGTTTGTGAATCAAAGCAGTGCAAATTTGACAGGCAGAATTTTCTTGTGAGGCTGAAGGAACAAAGACTACTCTAAAAACCCTACAAACCTAAAGACACTTAAATCAGCTGTGGAAAATGTGCGTATTTTGGAATTCCATCACTAATGAAAATAGGATGCTGAGCTGGAAAGTAAAGGAGCTGCAACAGGGCCTCAAGCACTCTGAACCTCAAGGGGAATGGCCTGGAAGAAAGTGCTAACCAAAAAACCAAACCAAACCAAACAAACAAAAAAAAGGAAATAAAGGCGCAAATGGAAACACAGTTGACATTTACACAGTACTGAGACAATGACCTCCTAGCAGAGCTTCTTAGAACTAGAATATTTTAAATAAAATATAAAGTGAAGTAGCAAAATAACAAACAAGATGATCCAAGTCCAGCCCCTACAACAAGTTGCAATATGTAGAGAAATATGCATAAAATTCTTTGATGGGGTTTTAAAGTATGAGATAAAAGTGGTGCTGAGGAAACAGTATTCTCTCTCCTGTCTGGTTCATCATCACTAGTGACTGTAAGTTGCTCATGGTAACTGCCTAGCATTTGGTACTATTGATCTTTAAGATGGCTGAGACCAAGGGAGAAAATGTAAACGCATGCTATTCCCAAATTGTTGGTTGAATTCTATTAAAGCATGAAAATAAAGAGTGAGCTGACATTACTCATGCTCAAGTTGACAAAATGCTCTGCATGAAAAGGTGTCCCTCTTCCTCTATTATCAGGTTGCTGTGACACAAATTTAGACTTCCAGAGGATTGCGGAGATTTTCTTCCTAATCTGCACTATAACTTTGGAACAGGGTAAATCTGCACCAAGCTTCACGCACAGAGCTGTCATGTTTTCTGGTGTGGGACAATGAGGGCAGTGGCATGGGTCTGTCCTGCCAGTTCATATAGTGAAGAAGGCACAGTGGGTGATGGGAAAGAGGAAGAAGATGTAGGAGGACTCTGTAGCATGGGAGCAGAAGTGGAGGGGCAAAACTGGGTCAGCAATACTCAGACTTTGTCCTAATTGATCCTCTGAGCTCCACTTCAGGAAAGGTCCCCCTTGCTTTCCTGTTTTAATTTGCTTACAAGATGTTTTCTCACACCAGATAGGCTCTTTTTTTATTACTATCATTATTTTTGGCAATATATTCCAGGTTTATTTTGAATTTGGTGCAGTGGCTCACGCCCAGCAGGGCTCTCTTTAACACAATGAGGAGTCTCCTCTTCTCTTTGGATGAAGTCCTCACAGGAGACAAATATTTTAAATTAGCCCAGGGATTTAAAAAAAAAAAAAATAAAAAAAAAAAGAAAAAAAAAAGCTTGTATTCTTTGAAAGAAGAACAACAAGTCTCTGTGAATCAAAAAGACTTCTGCAGCCTATGCTCCCAGGGAGGATATCACCTCAGGGAGAGTCCATCCCTCCCTCTGTGCAGCCCCCACATGCACACTGCCTCTGGGTGCAGGTAAAGTTTACCTCTGCATTCAAATAGCTGAAAGCCCTGGCTCCAGACCCACCCAGACTCTCTCACCTCCTGTGGGAAACTGCCCCCCAGCTCGGTTCCCTGGATTCGGGCACTGGCTTCCCCCACAGAGGGAAGGGGGATGCCAAAGCCCCTGGGGCAAGCAAGTGTCAGGAGTGTGCCCATCATTCAAGTTCAGGTCCTCATCGTTGACCTGCGTGATCAATGTGGTGAAGTCTCACTACTGGGGCTTTAGAAAGAAGAGAGTTTTGTGGTTCACATCCCAGAGGTTTCCAGAGATATCACAAATCCTAGGGAAAGTCAGACTCATCCACAGAGGCTGGACATGAATGCTCTTACCATCCTTCCAAAGGAGACATATTTCAAAAAACGGCAAATACTGTAATTTCTAAGTGATGCCTATCTCTACTGTGTATCCTTCTTCTGTCCAGTTACCGGAATACAGCATATCATTTAGTAGCACTGAATATAAAAAGCAGCCCCATTTTTGCTCAGAGCAAATACAGTGATGTGGTTGTCTGTTTTGTCTAGTGTAATGTATGAAGAATTTTTAGTGTCTCACAAGAAACATCTCTTTAAAACAGCCTGTCAGCTTTGCACTTTAATCCGTTAGGCTATGAAATACAAAAAAATAAACAGAATGAACAGAAAAATACCTTTTGAGGTATGAAAAGAACATTGTAATTAATAATTTTTTTATATTTTTTAAAAAGATTTATTAAATCTTTTTATAATAATACTATTGCTTAACCTGTTTCAGTATTTACATATTTAGCAGCAGACAAATAACAGACTTGCTTATTAGCAATGAGTTTGTTTTGTGCCACTTCAATTTTCTCTTGTTGGGACCCAATTGCCCATTAACAATGTACTGGGGGACATAATGTCATATGAATAATGTCATATAATATGAATTAGTTACAAGGCACATCTTGGATTTCCAAATGCTTAGATGCATTGTTCCACTCACAGTATATGGTGTCCCACTCCCTTTTGAATAAGGACAAATATTTTTACATACACAGGTCATCAGATAACTCAAGCCCATTCTATTTTGACTGGATACTGAAGGATCATACTCAGAAACCAGTCACATGGATTCCCACTCCCGCCTCATTGTCCACACTTCTTGACAATCAGTCACTTGTCCTTCTTCACTTTTTTTGCTTGGAGCAGCTGAGTAAAGCCACATGCTCTCTGGATAATCAAACAGCTGATCCTCGAAATGTGCATTGCCAGTTGTGACTCAGTAGATATGGAGACACTGTCGCTAACTGGCCTTATGATATGCTCCTCGTGGCTACTGAATAGGCAATAGGACAAAGAGATGAGGAAAGACATTCAGGGCACATGCACAAACCAAAAGTATAGCATGGCAAAGCGTATCTTTGTTTGCAAGGGATGTGTAGCTGTCAGCCAGGTCTTCATCTGTTGCACTTGGATGTCACAACCATGAATACAGCAGGCCTGCACCTATGCATTTCACCCACAGATACAGCTCTTCTACATCCTCTTTTTCAAATGCTTATCTTTTGCAGAGAAAACTTGCTGGAGATCCACTGCCTGGACTGAGGACATAAAACATACACAGAGACTCCATTCTTCCCTTTAATGAGATGCCATCTCCATTTAACTGGTTTCTGGCAGAATTTTCAAGCGTTGCAGATCTCACATTCCAATTACATCATTTGGTATTTTGCTCTTTGGCAAAGGCCACCAACTTCAGCAGCTTGCAGCATTCACTAACAGTAGCGGAGATTACCTACAAAACAGGGCGAAAGGCCTAAATAAGCAAGTTACACGCAAGGAGCCAGATCCTTGGCCCAGCTGGAGCTGCTTTGCCCAGCTCCGGCAGCACAAAGCTGTCACCAAGCCAGCCCAAACAGCTGTTGGAGGATTCCCTTGGCGCAAAAGAATTCCTGAATGGCAAAGAGCCACTAAAGCAACTCCTACACAATCTCACTCACTGGTCCCCAGAAATCCCTGACAGCTGGGACCGCACAATGGGGCCAGAAGCACCTGTTACCATTCAGGGCAGCCTGAAGACTGCTCTATAGGGCAATGAATGGCAAAAGGAGCACCCAGCATCTTTGGGAGCGCAGAGAGGCCTGCCTTTATTACCTCCCATCCACAGCCGGAGGTGCACCGTGAGAACATTTGTCCAAGGCACTGCTATGGTAGAGTCAGAAACTCAAGGCGCTCCATGCATGTCTGTGCTTTCTGATTGCATTTTTGGAGACCTGGAGCAAAGCATGAAGAAAGTCTGAAACCCTGCAAGGGGAAGAAGCCTGGAAGCAAAGCCAGGTTTCACAGCTTGGCATCTCTCCTTATGGAAGAGATGGAAAGCTCAGATGTGAGCCTCCTTCCGGAAATCTGGAGTCAACTATTCTGAAAGCAAATATTGTATCTTGGCACCTCATTTAATTTGGCATTTCAGTTAAAACCTAGGGTTTTATCTCAGGCTGAAGTCCCAGCCAGGCATACCAGAACTTTTTTCTTCATCTTGCTTGCCCTTGATGTTAGCTGGCCCCTGCCTGTTCCCTGTTGTCACTGTCTCCAAAGAGTCATCAAACTCCCAGCTCTCCTCTCAGACTAATACAAGCCCCTTTCTATTCAGTGCCTATCTGACATAAGGTTACTCACTAATTCTCTTAGACATTTTACTCTACTCAAATTTTGGGTCTGATGTCTGGACTTCATTTATCCTTTGGTACATGGTCCATTATAAACACAAAGATATCCCAGAAGCAGATGCTCATTCCTCCAAATGGCCATAAAAGTCTCTACACTGTGCTATGCTTCTAGAGAAGGCATAAAGCAGAATGAAACCCCTGATTATGCTCAGTTTTGAGGGCTAATATTTAGGCCAATTTATCTTTTTTCCCAGGATCAAATTATATCTGAATGTTTAAAACAAAAATGGTGTGTAGTGGGGAAAAAAAAAATAATTCATTATTTTTACTTCGTCATACACACGCTGGATTCCAACTAAATAACTAAAAATAATCCAGTTCTGTTAATAATCCTTTTCTAGTGCCCATCATGGGATTCATCCTTAGCCCTAGACAGACTTCAGTCAAATGACAGTATCAGCATCAAGATTTCGTTCTGGATCTGAATGGAGCATTGTCTCTGTGCTGTGCTCTTAACACGCTCTTTTTCGTATTAATTGGGTACTTAATAAGAATTTGTCAGGAATCCACCTTTCATATGCTGCCAATGTGAAAGGGATTAATATTGCAGAGATCTAACAAAGGACACAAAGACAGGCCCTGACCCAGAGACCTCCTAATCAAGGATTTAGACAGTACACAACAGGTGAATACCCTGGTAGGATAAATGGAGACAGGAAGGAGGAGTGGAAGACAAGTGCATTTGCCTAAGCTAATAAGCAGAGTGATCTCAAGAGTCACAGGTGGTCACTAGCTGGACCCATGACTCAACAGACAAAACAGTTTAGTCCAAAAGCTTACAAAATGAATGTTCTCTATGTGAGTACAATTCAAAGCATTTTAAAGCCACTGGAAAGACTCCCATTAATAAGGCATGAGGAGCTGAAATATTTACTTCTTGGCTTTAATCATTATTGGATACAAAATTGTGGATGCAATAAAGACAGTGGGTTTATGGCATGCTATAATCCCTCAGTAACTATCATCAGGAAATACCTACTTGTTCCTAAAGTGATAAATTACCTGTCTCTTTCTCTCTGAACCACATAAGCTAATGCCCTTCTGGACTCCAATTTTAGTAACAATCACTTCTGAGACCAGCAAGCCATGGGAGCCAATTACCTTTCATTTCAAGAGGTATTGATTGCTTCCTAATGTATTAACTGAATTTAAAGCAGTAGTTTTCAGCCTGTTCCTGCTTTCTTGGCCCTCCTGAACTAAAATTCTGTGGTATGCTTGAAAACGTTTCTAACACTTCCAAACACAACAGTTGGTCTAATAAAATCTATTCCTTCTCCCTACAAATTTTGACCTTCCTAACTATTAATTGGATGTTCAGAAATTGCTGATTTTCACCTTTTCTGGAAAACATGTTGTAAATGCAGAGCAAGACTAGCATTTTAATTCATCAAGTCAATGATTTTCCATTGCAGCTGAGAAGAGATTCAATCGGAATAATGCTGTTGGGATCAGGTAAGCACTCAATCAAGGAGAGATCAGAAAAGGTGGGGAAGGATGAACAATATTCTGTTTAATAAGAAAAACAGTACTCTATGTTGCTGATGAAAAACCACTCATTCCAACAATGACATGTCACCAAGATGTTGCAAGATGAGGTAAGGAATTATGGTGGTGATCAGCAGACTTCTGTTTTTTTCAGGCAAGGAAGAATTTGCAGGCATCTTTGTTTTGGATAGGTTATGTATTCCCATAGAATATGCCAGAGGGATGTTACCGCCACAGAATACAACACTTTAAAGAAAGTTTTGAACAATTTTGTTGACTAACACTGTAGTAGATATGGCAAAAGTAACCGACAGAAGTCACCAAATGCAAAGCTAGTGGGAGCAGGCTCAGACCTCATGTCTGCGCTACAAAGAGTTGCTGGTATGGCCACATTGGACAATGCATAGAGACATCTCTTCCCCACACAGGTCTTACAAACAAAACCCTAGCTTTGGTCTTTGGGATAATACATTTGCTGGTCTGAGAGTGAATGTGAAACAAATCATGATACCAAAAACTCAGTTTTCCTGAAATAAGCTGTATTCACAATAAGGCAATTTATTGGTGAATTCTGTTAAAGCTGTATTGGCAGAGTAGAAGGATGTGGACCTGATCTGAGAGAAGCTGGCAGGTTTGCATACTGTGTATTATCCCCTTCCAACCTTCTCTTCTGAATAAAAAATGGCGTGGAATCTAATTTCCTCTCTGAATAAAACATGAATATAGATAAGACGAAGTAAGGACCCAAAGACCGCAGCAGCATACTTTCTTGTTCTTCTTACTATTCAACATCATGGCAGCTCACATATAGAGCAGCTCTAGAAACCATCTGTCATTGAGCAGCTCTTTATTCAAATGAAATCAACTGTGAAGTAATCATGGTTCTCATTTTTATTATCTCTCCTTACAGTGAACTTGATTAAAATCCAGTGCACGGTATGCAAACAGGCTGTTGTAAATTTGTACTCTGACAAAAGGGGAAAGAAAATGATCTGCCCGCATGCCTAGAACTTTGTCATTATACATCAGGACAAAAAAAGGAAGGGGCATACTGAGTTGCATAAACAAGTTTGTCTGGACACAAACTGTCCTAGCCCTATACAAAGGCCACGTCTGCTGCGTGACACTATCAGAGGGGCCGAGGATAAGCTAATTTTACTAGGACATATAAAAGGCTTGGGCATGTTCTGAATAAACTAGATAGCCTGGCTTCAGCAACACGTGCTTTAAAGTCTTTTGCCCAGGAAGATGATCTGAGCTTCTGAGGAATGAACTCAAAACAGACGTGATTCTCCTTTCACTTCTGGTGGTGTAAATGGGGAGTGATTCCATTGTATGGCTGGTATGAATGAGACTGGGAAACAGTCCCAATCAGTCAATCATTCTCTGCTTTGTCTATTCATTAAACCCCTCTTCTCCTCTGCACAGATGGCCAATGTACTATTGTACTCTAAGAACTGGCCAAGTTAAAAAAAAAACCCAACTAAAAGGAATATGCCTGACAAGTCAGCAATAAATGTTTGTTTTTTAAAAAAGGGTATATTAGCCTGCTTCTGCAGACAGGGCTTAAGCTGTACATACACATGTATGTAAGTAGATATATATATGTACATAGATATGCAGAATATATGCAACATGCAGACTTATGCGTGTATATATATACCTCAATGCCCACAGATTCCCCAGCACAAGGCAAAAGGTGTGAATTTTTAAAAACCATGTTAGCTAATGCAGTGTTAACAAACCTGTCTTTGTGCCTTCGAAAAGGCACAGCCAGGGAGGGAGGCTGCAAGCAAGAATTTGTTAGAGCAGTCTTTTGCAGCTGTGCCACCTAAAACCAGGAGCATGTCCAGGAGTACAGCCAGGAAGCATGCAGGTTGTGGAGCAACTCCTGGGGCTGCTGGCAGCAAGCACTGAACTGGAGAGGTGGAGGACGGAGGAGAAGAATAAGGGGGCGGACAGGCAGGGGATGCCATATAATTCCTGCCAGTCTGCCAGGGTATAACCAGAGAAGACATGGTGTCTGTCATCCAGAAGTCCCCTGCCAGTCTGTGTGACCCATGAAACAGGGTCTGTAGAAGACTGGGCATTAACCCCAGCTCTCTTTAGCCCTAGGGTGCTCAAGTATCAAATCTCTGTACCTTATTCTAGCAACATCCTATAAAATACCTACCTGGGATTAATACTTACCAGGCCTCAGTACTCCCCAAGATCTAAGGAATTACACCAAGGATGACTCTCCCACATTTCCCTGAGACTTACTACAAAATTCAGTCCCCACTGAAGTCTTAGAGCTCTGGCTAGTTACATGGACCCAGACCACATTTGGCATTCATAACGTTCACACATTGAGCACACTTTTGCTGAAGTGTTTCACAGTATTGCCATCATAGCATGCTGCTGAAATGGTAATTCAAGCCACCCCCTGAGTGTCACAGTGTGAGGAATTGCACCCATTAGCTGCACACAGCCAGTGGCTTCTCATCAGTTGGCATGCAGAAATTCATTGAGAAACTTCTTGGACAGCTTGACAGCAGTGTGGACAAACCCATGTGCAGATGGGCTATACCTAGGCTGTTCAGGAGACACTACCAACATAGATCTGAGCTCTTTAAAGCACTGTCTGGGGCAAAACTTGCTTGTGAAAAGGAAGACAAGTGCTTGTTGCTCAAGTAAACTGCTTGGGTTGATTGTATTTTGTGCTGACTTCTGCTCAGGTCTGCCCTGGGTAGCTCTGAGGAGCAGATACTCAGTCTGTAAAACCCTTAACTCAGTTAATTTTCTAGTTCCCAGACTGAGGGTGTCTGTAGGGTCTGGACATGGACATGTCTTCCTAACCCACATGCCTCTTGCCTTGGTACCCAAAGATTGAAAATCATAAGAAGCAAGGCACAAGTCATGTCCGTTAAGTTGCTGCTTTTCATTTCACAGTGAAAAGACCATGTTTTTAAAGATTTGGAGTCTGTTTAGGTGTCAAGAGTGTTTTTCATCAGCTGCTGCTTTACAGAAAATGCACTGAACCTGGTGCATCAGTGAAGCAATTATGCATGTAATAGATGCACACAGGTAATGGAGTGGTGTATGCTGCCTGACTGGTATCTGCTCTCCAGGCAGGGCACCTGGTACAGGTGTTCCTGTCTAAATCATGAGCTGGGGAACTCTCTTTCCTCCCTACAGGGTCCTTGACACAGATATAATTCACTGAGAATGGATTTCAGAGCCTTATCATACTCAGAGGAATATCAGGCCCGATAAAGATTGGGCAGCTTCCTATTAATGAGTTTTCAAGCCATTTTTTTCTGGAAATTTTGAAATATTCTTTGTGAAAAATAAGCATAGGGAGCATTGCTTGGAGATAACAGGTTGTTCATTGTAGCTCTGGTTTATGTCGTTATTTCTTGCACAAACACAATGTTGCTATTGTTCTTCAATGAGGAAAATTATGGCAATAAAAAGAAAAGGGAAAATCTGAGAAAGTATGGGGCACCTCTGAGTATACAGGATCCAGCTGCAAGAAGAACAAAATGTCTGGTTTGTCCGCTATAGGTAGGAACTCAAATATGCAGCACCCAAGAAATAGAAGATTTAACCCAGGCAATAAAGAGAAGATGGTGATTACTTTGAAGCTGCATGCAAGTGCTGAGATTCCTTGGCAATGATTTCATACCTTTTCCTGAGGCATGCTTTGCTGGTACATAATAACAGTATCTTCCCATGTCCCACAGCTATCTATGTTTTTGTTAGTCACTCGAGGTGGGGCTGTGGGCAGGGTCAAACAATCCACCTAGAGGTGAAAATGTGGGAGCAGCTCTCCCTCCCGTTTCTTTTCTGGGGGTTTCATTTGCTGCGTTTTTAATAATGAAAACCAAACCAAAACAAGAATGCAGCATCTGAAATGTTTAGAAAACACAGGGCCCCGCTTAGATGAAAGCAAACTGTGCTCCCTCATCAAGTGGATGGAAGTCTGTGCACTCCTATGTTTATCTGCTCCCTGCTAACCTCAGTTCACCCTCATGGCATCCAGTGAATCTTTGATACAGGGCTCATGTATCAAAGGCTTCATCTTCTGAGCGTCTCATTGCCCCATCCAAGCTTCATCAGATTAGGTTGTTGCACATCCTTCCATTGATCCAGTGGGCTTTGGATGGGAGTCCTTTGTGCCTTTTTCAACAACACTGTGACTTTTCTCAGAATTGCTACCTTATTTTGGACATTTATAACCCGCCCCTCATATAAATATGAATTCTTTAAAAATGCCAATGCTTAGAAACAAGTCCCAAGAGGCTCCCTCACTCCCTACCAATATAATTGCGCCCTCACTTAATCCGCACAGAGTAAGAGGCAGCAGAATAAGGGTGCTGAGCTGCATGGAATTGGAGAAAGTCAGGAAGGAGGGTTGGGGTTCTTCTCAGACTCTAAACAAGTAACTCATTCTGCTGCTGAATGGCAGGGACTTTTTAACAAATAATCTAGAGGGTAATCTAAGGGCAAAAATACAGGAGGTTCAGATTTGTCTGTGCTACAGACCAGCCCTGACTGGGCCAGATAGTCTTTGAATGCAGGATATACACAGTTACCATACAGCACTTGAGAGATGTTGAAGAGCTGCAGAAATAAGACATCTCTCAAAAACACACATGGTATAAAGTCTGGCTTCCTGCTTTAAATACATATAGTCTGGATGCATTTGTTGCTTGTGCAAAAGAGTGACTCACAGGGCTGGCACGAGGTAAGCACAGCTCTAGGTAGTCTTTGAAGGCCATCTCTGCTAGAAAGAACTTTTTTACTTCTGGCCTGAAATGTCCTCTGCTGTTCCAGATCTTCTCTTAAGCAGGCACCACCATTTCCAGTGAAATGCACAGTAGTTTTACAGACTGTGCAAACTGGAGTATCTTAAGGAAATGAAACATAGACCTGTAAATTAGAATGGTTTTTGAAATCCAACTTCGAAAATTTGCCTTTACATTTTTTTTTTTTTTGGTTTGGTTTTGGGAGATTTTTTGTTTGGTTGGTTTTGTTTTGTTTGGGGTTTGTTTTGTTGGGTTTTTTTTCAAAACTCAATGCTCCTTTTGCTTCAGGCTGTATGTCTCCTTAATAAAGATTTTAAAGCTTAATCTCACGTTCTTCATTCTCCTGAGTGATTATATGCACAGAGTCACCATCTCTCCATAGTATAGCACTGCAGTAATTATGATTATTTACTAGATCAACTGAAGATGACCTGACATGAAAAAAAGCAGACCTGAAAAAAGCTTACATGCCCCAAACCTTATCTTTGTTTTTTCACCCTTATCAGTTGGTTTAATAAAAAGATACTATCTAAACTTCCAAATAACTGCCTTGTTTATATCGTTAGCTCATCATGACTTTAACAACTTTCACATTATGTCTTCATCTTTGGAAAGAGAGACGTTGCTCATGTTGCTGCCTATAGCTTCTGTACTTAAGCATTATCACTATCATTATGTCACTTTAGCTGTACAAACAACTAATCTAAGCAACTTTAGAGAGTCATAGAATAACTGAGGTTGGAAGGGACCTCTCAGTGTCACCTGGTCCAACACCCCTTCACAGCAGAGTCAACTTCAAAGTCAGATGCAACTTCAAAGTTAGATCAGGTTGCTCAGGGTCATATCCAGCTGAGTCTGGACTACCTCCAAGGATGAAGACTCCACAACAGTTAATGTTCTGAAGTACTCATTGCTCTCTTGAAGTTGTGTAATACTTAAATACGTCCCACCATGCAGCTAATTAGCAGTGAGCTAATGAGAGTTCACCTACTGGGCAATACAGTAAGAGTCCTTGGTCCTGTGGAGATGTTGCTGTGGCACATGCATTCCTTGTTGCTACTCAGGGAAAACCAATTACCCTCAGCACTGGAGTGGCTAGTAAGGGCAATGAGAGCTGCTGGTACTTTCATCTTCATCTTTGTTTCTCTTGGTTTCAGGAAGCATTTCCTGCCAGTTTGTCTAAGCATTTATCATATTTCGATATTCTTTGTACCCAGGAAAAAAAAAAAAAAAAAAAGAACCCCCAAAAATCCCAATAAAACCTCAAACACTGGAGCTATAATTAAAAAACATTATAAACTTCAAAATGAACCTGAGGTAAAATCATAGAGCAAAAAAACCCCATGTGCTTAATCCAAAGACTGTTTGCCTGCCTTTGCTTGCCTCCAATTTTACCTGATCTTCATTGACCTGAAGAGAGTTTTCAGCTACTTCACTGGCCTGCTGCACATTTGTTTCTGGAGCTTTATATGAGGTCCTGTGGACTCAAAGTCTTTTCATTTATCTACAACTGCTTTGTTTTGGTTTGAGACATCACTAGGGCACTACCTGTGGGTATCATGTGGATCAGAAGTAGATACGATGGAAGTGATCAGGAAGAGTGTTGCAGAGAGCTGGTTTTGGCCAGGAGAAGTTTACACATAATTTATGGGGAGAGAAGTGTGAAGCATTCAAGGGTGTCTCCTATTCTAGAAATCACTATTAAAACAAATCCATATTTGTAAGCAGAAGTAATCAGATACATGTAAAAGAGCAGTTTGCTCTTTCTTGCATTAATGCCATTAATAGCAAAATGAAAGCATACGCATCGTTTGCAATCTTGCTAGTATTTCAGCATATTGATTTAGAGCTGTATAATGTACCTCAGGAATATAAAAATTGGAAGAGTTTGCATCAAGTCAGACTAAGAAATCTTTTGACAACATTTCTGATATATTGCTGATTTTACCCAAATTAGATTAAATTTTGCTGCAACAATTCTTCTGCTAAAACCTTCCAGGTTTTAAGACAGCAGCCCATATTTTCAGATAAAGGATTGGTGTTTTCCACTGAAGATTGTTTTAAAAGCAATTTATTTCCACTTTTGTCAATTATTTCCAAAAAATATTAACAGTTTTCTCCTGACTTTGCAAGAACCAAAACCCATTTTAAGGGATTTGGATGAGAGTCTTGCAATTTCTTTACTCCCACTCAGCTATCCTAATTCCTGTAGTCTAGATCTCTGGCCATTCCTGATGAGTTGACTGGAATATGACTCATCTCCTTCTTGACCTAAGCAGCTGTTCTTATTTCATTTCCCTTTGCTGGGTCAAAGACAATCAGATCATTTATTTCAACCTTTCCAAAATGAAGGAGAGCTAAAATTTTTAAAGGGCAACATATCATGACCGATGACACAATTACAGTCTCAAGCACAGATTTGTAGACCTGGATTTTTGACTGGTAATATTTGTAGGAATTTGGATTAAGACAATACCAGAATAATCATGACATACCCTGCTGATTTTGTAAGGCTGAGAAAAGATTTCCTCTGTGTAGCATTACACAGGGGCTCAGTGTAGTACACGGACTTCTCATCTTCCTTTGAAAAACTAATTAGCAGCCACATCTAAAAGCAAGTAACTGGCCCTACTGAGCCAAAGGTCTAGCTTTTACTCAGTTCCTTTATATATAACTACAGAAATACCAATATAGCTTAAGGCCAGCCACTCAAGTTTCTGTTTACCTGCAGATTCTTGTCATGTTCTCTTTTGCCAGGTCTCTTGGAGGAATTTATTATGGTAGGCATTACCCTTCTCTTGGGTGGAACATCATGAAGCAAAGATAACAGGATGGGACAGTTAAGCTGGGCAGGAAAGAAGGATTAATGACAGGAATGGAAAAAGGCTGGAAAGAGATGATTTGTTTCAATAGGCTGGCCAAGGCAGGCAACATTTTTTTTGGTTTTCTGTGGCTCAGTGTCAAAAACGCTATTATCAACAAGCAGACAAGAGAAGAAACAGTTTGCAAAACATGAATACCTCAGCTTTATGTGTCTGACATAGATCTTCCTGACATTTTTTTTTTCCTGTCTGTGTTATTTTCCTCTTTAATAATAAAAAACTCAACCTAGTGAAAGAGAAGTAGCCCAGGGCAGCAAGATTAGTGTGATGCATCCACCAATCCTTTCTTTGAAAGCAGAAACCTCTGCTTATCTGTTCTATCACTTTAAACAAGAAAAAAAAGAATAAAAATAAAAATAAAAGAAAGGAAAAGGAAGGAAAGAAAAAAGTAAGATCTTGCTCCTATGTGAAGTCATGTAGGAGGCCAGGCCTTGCTTGCCTTACTCCCATGAGTAACCTGAACTTGCATATTTGGTGTGAATTTAAAGTAAGTGAAGCTCTGGAATGTACTTCTGATTTGCAATGGGAAGTCAATCCCCAAAAGCAACTTCATTTGGATCCAGGTGCCCCTCCTGTAAATACAGGTGCAAAAGTGGTGGTAAGCAATCCTCTATTGTGTAAATTAGCTCGTTCTAAGGTGGGGATTTAAGTGGAACTTTGTCCTGCAGTGGATAAAAGAGAGTGAACTCTTCAATACAGAAAAAAAAGAAGAGCCAAGGAAAGAATGTGCAGCTAATCCAGATGAAAGACCTACAGGCAGTCTTTAAAAACATGTTAGTGCAACTGCCTGGGAAGTTTCCAAATGGATGCCACATCTTGAACATCTTTCACAGCTTTATATCTCCTTCAGTATGGAAATGAGAGGAGGGAAATGCTGATAGGAGGGATGAGACAAATAATCTGGGTGCTTCGTAATGCAGTTGGTCTCTGGTGCTCGTTCCCCCCTCCTCTTAAGCCCCACACAACAGTTTCTCATTTTTTCAGAGATGAATCTGTGCCCTGCCAATTTTCTAACCCTGAAGGGCAGGACTAGTGACAGGTCTGCAGTCCTAGATCTCTTTTGAGATGTGAATTCTCAGCATCAAGGTCAAAAGCAGGGGTCATGATCCCTTGCCTGCCTATCTTTCACTTTGCTCCTGGCTACATGTACTTCTTTTTAGACATGGCAGATGGTGAAATACTAAAAGTAAAAAGGACTACCCAATCCTATTCAATAGCTAAACTATTTGTATATTATTGTTATTTTGATGTAGGGATGGCCTTGTGACACCCTCACTATGTTTTTCACTTTAAGCTAGCCTTAGATATTTGGCTAACAGGGAAAAATAGTGTTCCTTTCCCTGTTTGAAAAAGGCTGCAAAGCAACCCCCAAATGACTTTTCTCCAAATTTGAACATAAATAAAATCTGACTGTTTACAGCCAGGGTTATATTACCGATAGTTTAAAATGAGCAGTAGGAGTCCGTATCATTATTGATAATGTACTAACCCATGCTTTCTTTAGGCCACAACTCTGAAATCTGACTGAGCCCCTAAAATTTTACTTGAGACTAAAACTCTAGTGGAATACTTCCTAAACTAGAATTGTTCAAATAACTGCTGTGTACATCACCTGTGAACAGAGGGCATTAGAATGTGAAAGAAGGCTGCCCCTTCCTGTTTACAGCAGTGATTCTCTTTTTAATTTTAAAGTTACTCCTGGTGACACCCCAACACAATTTATTGCTGAACTCTGAATCTGAGAACAGAAAAGTTTTTTGAAGCAAACTAGAAAATGCCTTTAGCAATTTCATGTATTTTCTAGAAGCCTTTAACAAGTATTTTAGGAGGTTATAGACTGAAATTTCTAGATCTTTCCAAACCACTCACAAATGCCAAATATTCTCCCTTTTCATCAGAACTGCAAAGTCTATCTATGATGGAGGTGTGTGCGCATGAGGGTGTGCTGCCACGTTATAGTTTGCTCTCTGTGGCAAGACAAGGCCACAATTTATCCTGTCATTTCGAGAAAAGGAAAAGAGGGGGGGAAGGAGCTGGACTCCCATTTTATAGGGTTGCAGCTGTGCTGCTTTCAGGCTGTTGTGCCTTCAGGAGGAAGAGGACGTAGTCTGGTATCACTCTTGCCAGAAAACTGAGAGCAATATCCCAGCTGAAGAGGTACAACCACTGCTGGAGCAGACAGTGCAACTGCATCAGGCACCAGCCATGAGAACAGAGTGGAGGGCAAAGATAAGCACCAGCAAGGGCCTGAAGCAGGGGCTGCAGTCCCAAGGCCTTGGCCACCCATCTTCCCTTCCCAAGTTTGGAGAGGTGCATTACAAGCCCCAGGAGCCATGGCCACAACCTAGTGTAGGATGCTACCACTCACAGGTGTCCTGTGGAAGTCGCAGAGCTGACTGCAGTGCTGGAGCTGAGCACATGGTTTAATTATCTCACTGACAAAGATACAGCATAGGCAGTTGGTGCAAAGTGGGGGAGCATTTAGGAATACCCACAGCCAAGCTTTATTCTCACAGACACCACGGTAAATCTGAAATGACCCCACAGCTGGGTGAAGGCTTGACACCGTTAATAACTGTTTTGCTCCAGCTGACAATCATAGAATCAGCGGAGTAGGGAAAGACCTTTAAGCTCATCAAGTCTAATCTTTACCACAGGGCTGCTAAGTCCACCACTAAACTGTGTCACTGATGGCCTCATCTACATGATTTTTGAATGCTTCAAGGGACAGTGATTCCACCACTGTCCTGGGCAGTCTGTTCCAATGCCTGAGCACTCTCTCTGTGAAGAATTTTTTCCTAACATCCAATCTAAACCTTCCTCGGCACAGCTTGAGGCTGATACCTCTTGTCATATCTGTTGTTACCTGGGACAAGAGATCAACCTCCACCTCACTACAACCTCCTTTCAGGCAGCTGTAGAGAGCAATAAAGTCCCCCCCGAGCTTTCTTTTCTTCAGACTAAACACCCCCAGTTCCTTCAGCCGTTCCTCAGCAGACTTGTGATTCAGACCCTTCACCAACTTCACTGCCCTTCTCTGAATCCGCTCCAGCAGTTGTCATTCTTGTATTGAGGGGCCCATAAGTGGACACAGTATTCAAGTCACCTAGTGCAATGATGCATTTTGAGCAACATCCAGTACTTAGACACAGACAAAACTGAGGCTTTCACTTCTGTTTTCCTCCATATGAGCAGAAAGCTTTCAACTTACGACTGTCATTACTGACACTGTGAAATGACAGTAACACCAGCAGAGTGAAAGGCAGCAATTCTTTGGCAATGGAAATGTCATCAGGAGTGTATTGTTTTGTGGATAATTGTTCCATAATACAGACCACACAAAAGGCTCTGGGGATAGCTTCAGTTGTCAAATTATGTTTGCTGTTAGCAGAAAGCCACAGGAAACCTAAGACCTTAATTTTGTACTCATGCAATATTTTGAAAGCCCTCGCCTGAGCAATCAAAAATTGACTCTTGAATACTCATAAAATTATGCAATGCAGGTATTTTTTAGTGACAAAGGTAGGCGCATTCAGCTGAATTCTGTGGTGTTCGACATTAACAACATAAAAAGGGATTGTTCCGTTACAAACTTGACAGAAGATGCTGAAGGTCTGGTCTCACCCTACAGCTTCTTGTAAATTTTGTCTTCATCACAGAATATGAGAGAACTGAATCTCCTCAGACCAATATTTTCCGAACTGTAGTCTTATCCATGTGAATAGCCTAACTTACACTGAGTGAATGCAAATCACATATTCACACACACTAAATTTTTAGAATGAAAAAATAAAGTATAATCTCTTTTTGCATCCCAGACCAGAATCAGGCCCAACATATTTAAATGACCATGGCTTTAACTTAAAGGTCAGAGGAAAATGAGTAATGAACTAATTCTTAAACAATGCAAAATTCAGAAATGTTTCTTGTGTGCAATGTATGTGGCTGTTATCCTCCTTGTGCCATTAGAGTTCATAAATACAATGTAAAGGAAATGTCCTTTCATCTAATATTAACAATCAGAATCTGAAAAAAAATACCATTGACCTTAACATGAACAGAATTCAAATGAGTAATAATTTCCTCCTATTTTAAAAAAGCTTTCAATAAATTTATTGTTTTTAGTTTTCATACGGCTTGGCTGGTGTACTGGGAACACTGCTATATCAAGCTTCTGCCCATATATATTCTGAGTTAATGAAAAGCACTCTAGCCCGGTGCTGGCTGTGATAGGGCTGTGCTTATACATGTACTGTTGAAGGGTGGGTGGTATATTCTGTATTTTCTCATGCACTATATTTCATTGTGGATTTTTTCTGTGTGGGTGAGGGGGGAAGTGGATTACAAAATTAGGGCTTTATTTTAGTTGCAGTGTAATTGCTTCAGCCTCCCTTAGATGTTTTGAATAACTTTGGAAGTAACAATGCACAAAAGCACAGGAAGCAATATGAGAAGCATGCCCTTGCCCAGCCTAGTTAAAATACTTTGGCCACAGTTTACAGACTCGGGTGCACAACATTAGGCACCAGGAGTTTGTACTTGGATCCCTGGAGAGGCTCCTTCCACACCCAGAGGTCACATTGCCTTAGTTCCACAGGAATAAACCCAGAGGACTGAACACGTAGGCAAAAGCAGTCCACAGGACCCATTTCTACCATACCTGCCTGGCCTGGTCTTATGTACTTTTGTGTCTGGGTCTGGCCACTGCTGCTGCCTATGCTGTCCCCTGGCCTAATCCTGGCTGGCAGCACCTCTGATCTAGAGTTGTTCTGCAGGTGAGCAAGGTATGCCTATGTAAAAGGTTCTGATCTATCTCACCAGCATTCCCCAGCCAAAACATGATCAGAAATTTTCCCATAGTGAGAGGAAAGCAGGGCCTCTAATTTTCCTTCTAGGAAATGATTTCAAGGGCAGAAATTACATATCCTTGGGCATGAAACAAATCTAGCTTGGTTCTTTCCGGTGCTGTGGGCAAGTCACTGCCTATCCCAGGGACGGAGTTTTGTTCTGGTTTAACCTCATTAATTTAGCCACTGGAGTGCTGTGGAGAGGCTCTGCATAACTGACAGATTTGGGCTATTTTCACTAAGTTGCTGTGTCACCGAATGTTGCATTGCAGCCTGTTGCAGCCTGGAAGTACCCCTGAGATACTTTCACTCTTCCTGCAAAACGCTGCACAGCAAGAAAAATCAGATGTTACTCTGAGCTCTGTTTGAACACGAGAGTTTCAGAGGATAAATCTGGCCTACAATCTGAAACCCTGTGGTCTGAAGAGAAAAGGAGAATCCTCAGATGGGGAAACAGAGAAACCAGGATGTTCTCAAAAAGTGTAAAGAGGGAGAGGAAACTGGGGCAGAGGAGAGAAACAGGAAGGCAAGCTTTTATAGCAAAGGAACTATTTTCACAGCTGAGATCAGAGAAGCTGACTGCATATGATAGAGAAATTGAGATCCCCTGATCCATAGGAGGAGCCATGAGCTGCAGAGAGGGTCATCTCAGGATCACTGACCAAAACATACAGAACATTCAAGAATGGTGAAGACCAGCACAGAGTTCCATACTCATGCTCTTCTCATTTTGCCCCAATCTGTGTGTTTCTTGCATTGATGAGAATTGAAGGACGACTGCTTTTAGTGTGCTTTGTGAAGTCTGGGGAATTCTGCACTTTGGCGTGTCTCTGAAGGAGTAAACTGTAACCCACAGTGGCTGCAAGGCTGGAGGTAGGGAAGTGTTTGATCAAACAAGTGGATGTCTATGAGGCTGTCTGCATGAGGAACAAGACAGCTGAAGTCCGAGGACCCATGTCTAGGAAGGAGAGATGATCAAAATATGTTATGTATGGAAGAAGCACCTAGTAAGGGTATAGCCTGGGAATGATCAGGAATATGAAGGCACTTAAATTTCAGAATTTGGAACCCCAAAGTGGCAGTCTGTTCCATGGGGAGCTGCGAGAGGCTTTTTCACTCTTTTTTGATGTAATTGTGATGAATTCAGTGCTTTTCACCCCTAACTCTAACATGGATGACAGCCTGTGCAAAGGCTAGGTTCCACACGCGAGGAATACCAAGCTAAACCCAGGTGTATTTATTTGTGCTGTAGCGGCACCTAAGGGCAGCAGAGAGCCTGAGACAGCCTGTGAGAGGTACCAGCACCCACCTTAAGAAAATAAAAATCCTTTTCCTCTAAGACAAGTAGATGGAAGATAAAACAAAGATGGGGACAAGTGGTGGCTGAGCTGAGCAAGACGCCACATTGAAGAAGTGGAAAATGTATATTTATTTACTATGTGGCACATTATGTACAATATACCACATTGCAGCACACACAAGAAGTGGAAATGTGTATTTATTTACTTAAGGGATTAGGTTTTTTCCTGCCTTGCACCTTGGCAGTTGTGCTCCTGTCCATGAGTACCAGGCTACTTTGGTTTGTTTTGCAGGCTATGAATCAGGTGTTGCTTGGGAACTATCACAGAAGAGAACAATTTTCCTGGGGTGAAATGATTATGTGGGTGATTCAGCCTCTCAGAGGATGCACCAGCCTATCGTCTCCTCTGGGTGACCCAAAAATCCAGCAAAACAGGGGATATTTAATGTGTGGATTGAAAAGATGCCGTAGAATGAGCTCTTTTCTGACCTATGTGAAACATTCAGCTAGACAATAAAATGCTTTTCCACCATCGTCTGTTGCTGTCACCTGTTTTTTCCACAAGAGACATCTGAGCTGGGACTACTTTTGATGTAATAAATGCAGTTCCCTGAAACTCAGTTGAAGCACTGTGATTAGCACTAGCCAGAGATGTGGGCCATGGGCTTTCAAGGGAGCCTTCTTGTCTCAGAGCTATTGTTAACACTTCCTGTTTACTGCAGTTCAGCACAAAGCCTTAGAGGTCCTGTCCACATAACAAAACAGCCAGAGGAGCTGAACAGCTTTTTAATAAAGGTCTTTTGCCAGCTTTTGCATGTTTTCCTTATCAGTGATGAGAAATTAAACGCCTACAATGTGCCCAGTGCAAGCATCCCCTCCTTCCACATATTTAGGTATTAGATTGAGTACTTCATGGAATAATTAATTTTGAAGTAACCATATCTTTCTGGATATAGTTTTTACCATGCATAAGTTTGGCTCTGGGAACTCAACTATTTCTCTTGCTAAAGGCAGGTCTACAGTAGTGGGTGGAAATCGAGAAGGCTTGAGATAGAAAATATGCATGTCTCAAAGGACAGAACCACAATCAGGAGAAGAATCAGGCACAAACCTGAAGAAGAGAAGGAGCAAGCAAAGCCAGAGGATTGTGAAGAGGGCAGTACAAGGAACAAGGCTCTGATGGGCAGGCGGACTTCATCATACTTGAATTAGCAATGTGTCAGAGTCCGCAGGGAATACTCTTCCTTCCTTCCCCATGTTACTATTGGTGGTATGTTTCTGAAGGTACAAGAGACAGCCAAGTGCATGATGTCTATAATTACTCAGCGGGAACTACCTGTACTACCATTGCCTTTTAATGGCACTGAATGCTATTTGGGCCTGAAAAAAAATAAAGTCTAAGTCCTGCTTCCAGTTTGTGCTGAAAGTTGCTCTTGCTGAGGGGCCAAATTGAATGGGTGCTCAAGACAGAAAACGAGAACAAAAAACCGAACACTCAAACATTATTAGGGCTAGTCAGTGTAGTAGTGCTGTCAGGAATGGGCTTGGAAGACATGTCATGAAGTGCACCACAGTTTCCCTTAGCCTCTTATCAAAGCTGTAGCATATCTTGTAGCCTAGGAAAGCAAACAGGGCACATACGATTGCCTGGCTAGGATATATCTCTAGCCATAATACTGAATCTGTGACATGGATTGAAAGTACATGGACTAAAGAAAATGCAGCAGAAGTCTCCTAAATGAGGAGATACACAAAAAAAGAGGAGCAGAGCCTTCCTGTTCACTCAGATTTATAACCCAGGAGCTAGAGATGTCATATGAAGATGGCAAGGAAGAGGACTGAACAAATTAAAAACGGCACACCTCAGACTGTGCAGGTGAGCTGTGGAACTTCTTGGTGAGGGAAGTTGTTGTGGCAAAAGCCTTAATTTAGAATATTCTCATAGTTTCTTGGCATGTTCCTATAGTCCTTCTTAGGCATCAACCACTGGTCACTGTTAGAAACAGTATACTGGCCATTTAGGACTATGAATCTAATCCGGTATAGACATTCTTATAGTTAAGTGTAATTAAACATTATTATGCAACAAAGACAGATTAATGGCTCCAGTTTGATGCTAAAAAGCTGTGGCATTTCTGAACATCTTCAAACTCTGTGCAGCATCAGTAAAGTCTATCTATGGGGAGCTGGAGGTAACTAAACTATTTTTTCATGCTGATGACCAAATAATCATGGGTGCCACAGCACTTTCTTTTAGTATTTGATGTCAATGTATGAAAGGATTGTCACGTTTTTACAAATTTGATTTGTTTTAGATTTGATGGGCTTTACTCTTTGACCAGTTTATCTACAGCTAACACACGTAGAGAAGGAACTGGTTTGGGCATAAACTCTGTTTCCAAAAAGGGCGGTACAGGGCTGCGAGATCTCACCCAGCTACACAAAGCCCAAAACTGTCTCAATAGCTTGTAATAGAGCCATCTACTGACTAGCAGCTATTACTACAGTGATGCTGCCTGCCTCTGCTTCTTAACAGAATCCTCAGAGCCAGCCTGCATCCTGACTCTGCTAATGATCAAAATAATGATTTGATATAACAAGCAGGCTTTTAATAGCAATGTGCCTGTGGGTAACACAGACATGGGAATGGAAGCAGAGATGATTCCTTGGCCTGGAACAGAAGGTTGGCTATCGTGTAGGCCAGATAATGTGATAGCTCTGAACACTAGATGAAGAGCACAGCAGCAAGAATGGTGTTATTCGATGAGAGCTTGGAGCAGATGGGCAGTGTGGTTAATTAGAGGGCTGGGGATAATGTTTCCTAAATAAAAAAAAATAAAAAAAAAATAAAAAAAAGGAAGTAGTTGGAAAACATTTTAAGAAACCATCATCTACATGTACAGGATCTCTCAGAAAGGAATAATTGAGATAGTGGATATTTATAAAAGAAAAAAAAGACCCACCCCAAAGAAATATAGCCCAGTTTCTTTAAAGTATTGGAATATTTTCCCAAATGAGGTAAGTGCTTTTAAAATGGATTATAAGCTTTTATCGGTGATTGGATGGCAAGGTTACCAGCAATAGCAAGGAAATGGAATAAGTAACCTAGAAGACTTGATTATTCCTATGTGCTTAATCTCCATTAACATGAGGAAAGATGATACACATCACGCCAACTGCAGATCAGGTGCAGGGAATTTATTAGCCCAGAGATCTTAAGAGACTGCTGAAGATGTCCTATGTAGACTGAAAACAGAAACATAGCACATCTGATCTGGAGTTTTACTGTTGCTGTTGAGCATTTACACTGTGGTGGTCCTCAGGGGTTTCGGCTCATTATGATTCAGAGGTGCTCAGTGTTGCACTCCTTGCTTGTTCCTGCTGCTGCAACTTAATTTACTTATCAGTCAGATAAAGGGTGCAAGCAGAGGTGGAGAGAATGTTTGTTAAGAGAGCTTCTTTGATGCTGTATTTTTATATGTATAACCTATGATTCAAATAGCCCATATCTCTCCTTTAAAAAAATACCATATCTTGAAAATTATTTTTCCCTCAGATACTTCTTGGCTGACTCATTCCTTCATGGGGTGGTGGCATAGCCCACAAATCGCACAGGTTGTGGTGGAAACTACCTACTGAAGGAGTCTGGGGTGGGGAACAGGTCAGACATGAATAATGCTGGGATAACAGGTTTGAAGCAGCAGTTCATGTGAGAAGCAGGAGCTGGTGGGATATCAAGGAAGAAGCCTCTACATTAAATTTCCCCTTCTAGTACCCACTATTTAATCCTCACTCTTCCTGAAATAATTACAGTTTTGGCAGCTAAAGCCCAGATCGTACATGTGAAAACAAAATAGATTAAAGCAGAGCAAAACAGACAAAGTGAAATACCAGAGACCCAGTTTTTCCATTTGTAAGATGATAACATCTATTCAACTATGAAAAGAACTAAAGGTGAATATTGTCCACTGAGTTGCTGGTAATGATTAGGGTGAACTGAATTACACTGACTGATGTAGGCTGCCTTTGAACAAAAGCATTACAAAAAGTTTAAGAGATCTGAAGACTAACAATAGACTAATAGAGTTGTTAGAAGAAGTGAAAAGGAAATTGAAGTATGAGTAATGCAAACAAATTTCTATGAAATAACAAAAAGCCCCTGTTATGACCATTCTTCTTAGCCACTTGTGCAGTTAACATGTTAATTATGTCTTCTATGCAGTCAAACATTTTTAAATTAACACAAAGACATTTTATAAGCAAAATTTCATTTATAAGCAAAATGATCAGATGTTCCATGTTGGTAAAAACATTTTTCATGAACTACACAATTGGCCTGTAGTTCTTACTGTACCAGACATTTCTGAATCAAGAACTTGGCACGGTTAAGGCAATTAGGCATGTTTGAATACAAGAACAATCCAGGTTATATAAAAGAGCTAGAATGGACCACGAATAATTGAAGAAAATTTGTGATTAAAATGAGAATTTTGTTATAAAGACCAAAGCATCTGAGTTTCTAACTGGAAGTTTGGCTCCATTGAAAGTGATTGGAGTTTTACATTTTCCATGTGCCTAATTAGACTATTCACCTAAAATCTGGGGGTTAAAACGGAGTGTGATGTGATCTTTAAAATCTTAGCTTTAACAGGTTTTGGAAGGACAGTCCATTCTGTAGTATAATGACGGTTAATTTAAAAATTGATATATTCTACTAGGCCTGTTGGGAAGAATTTATAACCCTTCTAATTCATGGTAATGATACAACATTTCTTACTACATTCTGTGTCTCATTAAACCAGGAGTTTAATAGTGCATCACTAAGTTCTTGGAGAAAAAAAACATATATGCCCCAGACAAAATCACTTATGCCAGCTGCAGCTGCAGTAGATAGCAAAGCTATTACCAGGATATAGCTATCCTGCACTCTTCCTTAGTCTTTAGGGCAAACACTGAAACATGTAGAAAAGTAAACTGTAAAGAGTGTAAGAAACCTTTCCAGAAGAAACATAGAGGTGAGGAGATCCCAACGAGCCCCTGCAATGAACTGTCACACAGAAGTGAATACAAAAACGTTGAAATCTGGTTTTATACATCTTTGGTGTTTCATGAAGTGAGCAGATGGATAAATAAGAGACAGTGTTCAGTTTTAAGCAGAAAGACCAATTGTGGAAGGAGATTTCAGATAATGATTTTATACTCTGATGTGCTCTATCTTTACTGTTTTCAACAAGTTTACGCAGCTTTGCTTGGAGCAACTGACTTCTCATCACATAATCCAGAGTAAGAAACTTGAGTGAAGTGATAGAAGATCTATTACTGCTTGACTGCTCCTGATATTGACATGAAACAAATATCAGATGCCTCAGCAGCCCTTATTTTGGCTGCTGCCCAGAAGGTGTTGTTCTTCTTGGAATTTATGAAAGAGGATATGTTGACCCATGAAGGCAACCATGCACTCTGTAGTAAAATCATGAAATGTATTTTGTGTGCACATTGAAAGTGGAGATGGGTCAAGTGGACTCTCTGTAATGTGAAAGTTGGCAAGCTCGCCCTGCTGCAAGGATGGGAATAATGTAGCTTACAGCACTTCACATCATTCATTTCAGTGGGGAGATCAAGTGTGCAGTCAACAGAGGCTTCTCCCAGCTCAAAATACCTATGTACATGAACACATACACCCCAGCTACAGCTGTGTTGCATACGAACACAGGCACCTATATTAATGGAATAAAAAATTTCCATATTATATAAGCACCAGCTCAGCATACTCATCCAGGGTGCAGGAAGGGCTTGCTTAACTATAACAGTGACAGAGGACAATGAAAAGTACCCATGAAGATTTCTTCCAGTCTTTTATATTAACCTAATGGAAACATAGCCCTTCAAACATAAACAGAACCAGATGAGACAATCTCTTAAGCATCCTGGCACTATCAACCAAAAGAGGCTCAGTGGCAGGATCCACAAACATTACCACTTATGAGCATTTATTGGGGTTGTCATTCATACAGCATCCTTTGGAAAGAAAAAGAAAAAATAATCTCAAAATATTCTTCCTCTTGGAACTGCATAATCATCTACCTTTCTTGCTTTCTGGCTCTGTAAGGGCCACATCCAACAAGTCACACAAATTATCTTAAAGTACGTAAGTAGTACAAATGAGGTGAATGAGATTACTCAGATGCTTTGAGTTAAATGTGCTTTGCTGGATCAGAGCCACAGATTGGGCTGAGCTGTAAACATGAGCCACATAAAGATCCCAGTTCTTTTGTCCAGATATTGCAATACTGGATTCCTTCTGTAGTGAACATGTCTGGTCACCAATTTCAGTGTACTAATTCGTCTTGTGATTGAGTTTTTTCTCTGTTATTCACGGCAGGTAAGAATTAATTATTGCCTAATGCGCATAACATGATGCACCTTCGGACAAAAGATATTAAAAATGGTATTAACGAATATTTTCTCTGTGTTTTTAACCTCTTTGGCCACTCTCTCACAGCCTTGGCAAATAAGTGACAGTCCTTGAACTCAATGAGAAGATGCTTTATTCACTTGTTACTAGATATAATCTTAAGGTTCTCAAAAAGCAAAGAAATATTCTCCACAGTTTAGAAGTGCTCTTACCCAGACTCTAATAATAAAAAGCCCTAATAGACTGCTCAGTCCTCTTGTAAAAACGTTCCTCACCATATAGAATGGAAACCAAGAAGTTCAGAGAGTAATGTCACTATCATGAATAACCAGAAAAACTGAGTCACCCAATACAGCTCTTTACTTAGGCAGATCCATCTGCTCCCATCTTTCCTTTGAATCAGACATGCTGTTATACGCTATTAGCTATGTGAATCAATCTTAGTGGTTTAAAATTCTTGAGCAGGAATATCAAGCATCAAACATTTGGCAGTGCTCACCTGTTAATGCAAGTACTGTCCATGCATGGCATCTTAGGAGAGGACCTCGTTAGAGACTATCTTAAGAACCTGAATGTATACAAGTCCATGGGACCTGATGAAATCCATCCATGGGTCCTGAAGGAGCTGGCAAATGAAGTTGCTAA